>CAMGYJ010000004.1:45782336-45986065 GCA_946122785.1 Linum tenue | reverse complement strand
AGCTTCTCCCTCATCTGTTGCGGTCTGTAACAAGGTCATTAACAAGGTGGAACACCGGCTCGCTGGTTGGAAAAAGAATTATCTTTCACTTGGGGGCAGAATTACGTTGTGCAAAGCAGTTTTAGCGAGTCAACCTATTCATATGTTTAGCCTGTTCAAGGCTCCGGTTTATATTATTAGTCGGCTTGAGAAGGCTCAACGAGATTTTATTTGGTCGGGCTCTCAAGGGGATGGAAAGTTTCATTTGGTCTCTTGGGATATTTGCAAAGGCCCTAAAAAGCTTGGCGGACTTGGCATCGCTGATCTTAAATTAAGGAACCAAGCACTTCTATGTAAATGGTGGTGGAGGTTTGCTCTTGAAGGGGAGCTTGGTGGTGTGAACTTATAAACATCAAGTATCCTAATGTTCAGTCGGAATGGATACCGGGCTCTACTCGCGGCTCGGCAGGTACAAGTCCATGGTCTCAAATCTTGAAACTCAAGAATGTGTTCTGGAAATTTGCTAGGGTGGAGCCGGGTTCTGGGGCAGGAACTTCCTTTTGGCATGATGTGTGGATCCAGGGTCGTACTCTTGCTGTTGACTTCCCGCGGGTAGCCGCTGCTTCCGTCGCGCCGAATTGCAAGATTACCGGTGTGGTTAATCTGCAGGAGGATGGAATTTCCTTTGATATTCCGCTTACTCATAACTTGAGAGAGGGGGGGGGCTGAGAGAGAAAGGGAGAACCTAATGCTGGTTCTTAATTCTATGTCCACTAACACCCTTTTTGCAGGTACAGCTCGCATTGTTTGGGAACCGGCTCCATGTTTCAGTGTGTGTTCCCTATAAGGGGAACTCGTCAAGGAAAACTTAATGAGATCTGACAGCTTTCCCGCCAAGGTGATTTGGCAGAGTGTTGTTCCTCCCAAGATATGTGTGTTCATGTGGATTGCCTTCCAGAAAAAGATTCTCACGCATGATGCTCTTAAACGGAGAGGATGTTCATTTCCTAGCCGATGTGTATTGTGCGGCGAGAATGAGGAGACGATACATCATCTTTTCCTTCTCTGCAGGTTCTCCCGTGAAGTTTGGAATCTGTTGGGCAATTTTGTGCCAATTCAGGCTCCCTCTCAAGACATTGCTTCTGCTATTGGGTCGTGGCCTTGCTCTTCAACTTCAAGTCCGCAGGTGTGGTGTTCGAATGTCTTCTTGCACGCGTTTTGCTAGAGTATTTGGCTGGAAAGGAATGCTCGAACATTTAGGGAGGACTATGGCTCGGTTCTGGGCATCTGTTTCAAGGTTATCTGTAACATTCATGACTGGTTGTGCGCCTCGAACAAGGTTGATAGAGTCTTTGCGGATCAGTGGCAGCATAATGCGAGGGAGCGGCTCTTCCCAAGGGCTCCGTAATTTGCTGAGGAGGTTGGAGATGCTGATCAATCACTTTTGGGGAACCTGTGATTTCTGAGTGCGCTGCGCGGTGTTGTTCATTTCTTCCGGTTTTCTTAGCTCGATTTTGGAGTGCGCTGTTTTTTTGTTTGGTGGAGTTTGGACTTTCAGATGGCTTCTTGTGTTGCGTTGTGCTGTCTGCTTTTGTTTGTTGTCCTTCTCCTTCTTTTACTAATAAAATCTATATCATCATTATCAAAAAAAAAAAATCAAACAGTGCTATTTATGGAAAAAATCCCCAGACGATAGTATAAGCCTACCAACTGGAGTAGAATAGATAGGGACCTCTTCAACCAATAGCTTTAGAGTAGGTGGAGCTAACCATCCTTAACGTCCTCGTTAGATGTGTCAAAATAGAACCTGATCCGAGTATCCCGGCCTGTCAACCCGACTCGAAACCCAACCACAACCCAATTTGACTAGAAGTCAATGACCCACAACGCGCCTGACCCATAACCCGATTTATCCGCAACCCAATTAACCCAAACTCAATTGATCTGCAATCCGATTAAACTTAATACACGGTTGGCCCGAATCCGACTAACCCGTGTCCCGATCGAGCCAACCCTAATATGCCCAATTGACCTTAATAGTTACTATATATAAATATATTATCTTTCAAAATTTAGTATTTAGTTCTAAAGCTAACTATAGCCTTTTTCTTTTCGTAATAGAAGTTCAAAGTATGAAATTCACTTGATATTATGTATTTTTTAAAACATTATAAAAGTCAAAACCCAAACTCACTTGAGAATTAAGTTCTTTAACAAAATTACAAAAAATATGCAATATGCATACTGTCACTGGAACTATTTCAAATGTAGGTTAAAGTATAGATCATATACTTAGTTACTTATAAATTTGATTATCGCAATGTTTACATATGATGGTTTAGTAGTTTAGCATTTAGTGAATAAGACATTGCCTATAGTAAACCTTTATTAGCCTTATATCCCATGACTAATTGGATATAGTAGATTTATGAACATATCATGAGTCCTCTTATCTCAATAATATCACTTGAACTATCGCAAATGCAGGCTATTGTACATTATAGATCATGAACTTAATTATTTACCTATATGATTATCTGTAAATATTATGGGTTAAGAGTTTACCATATTGTAACTAAGACATTGTATATAGTAAACTTTATCATGATTCAAAACGACGCGTAACTTAACGATTAGGCGCACCTAATTAAGCGCTAGGAAACACCAAAACGCCTTGCTTAGGCGTTCTCCAACAAGAAAGGAATCTATAACGCTCGGGTTGAGTAAGATAATACCTAGGTGTCACAAATGCATATTTATCCATTTAGGCGGAGCTGGACACTCAAAACCATAAGGGGAACTTAAAATCATCTAAAGCTCACTCTTTTCTCAATATTATTTAAAGCTGAAGAAGTTTATGTATATTGCAAATCTTACCGTACCTTTTTTTAATCCGTACGGCTGTCGAGTTTTACTATTTAGACCAGCATACACTAGAGTTTGGGACATGACACTACAACAAATATGGTCTATGGTGACAAAATTCTAATTTGTCATTTCTTATTTTATCACCACAGAGTTATATAATGTGACAAAAAGTAAATTCGTCATAATATAGTCGGATATTGTGGCAAATTTGATTTTTGTCATAACAAATATTTGTTATGACAAAAGTTAGGGTGTCACAATTATTTTGTCATAATAACTTTGGGTCGGATAATTCGCAGTCCTATAGTGTGACAAAACTAGTCGTCACAATACGGTTTGTCACTTTATATACCGTTAAATTGCAATGTGACAAACTAAATTGTCACATTGATTGGAATTTCAGTTGGCGGGAAAGATGGGAGGGAAATATTTATGTGGAATGTGACAAAATTAACGTTTTGTCACATTGTAATTTGTTTTTATTTTTTCCTTTTCTGCATTGGAAAATAGATTAAGATGATCTAACATGTGGGTGAGGTTTTCGTTTCCCTCTCGTTTTTCACTCTCCAAAATTCATAGCTCCTTTTCCCCCTCTCCAAAAAACTAGTTCCAGAATCCAAAATCGGCCTAGCTCCTCTCCTCCTGCAAGCCGCCAGTTTCCCACACTCCTCACTTCAGCTTCCAATGAAGGTATCCCTCTGTTCCATAGCTCAATTTTTTGTTCTGCCAATTGCATGCCAGTTCGTGTTGAATCAAAATTAGGCCAATCGTTGTCTTCGTCTTCGACTACTGGAATGAGTCGGCGTCTTCCTTCCATATGGAGTTTAGTTTGATTTTGGTCATCGTCGGCGTCGCCCTTCCATCTACAATGGAGCGAATCTCCGTTTTCATATGCCCCTTTCTCTCCCTGTCCCATTTTGAGCAGTTTCATCTTCATATGCTAAAGTAATGGGTTTTGTCTCAACCATCACGGGAAACCCGTGATGTTAGTTCTTATTAGTAACAGTAAAATCCCGTTATAGATAGTTACTACTAGTCACGGGAATACCGTGATGGATACTTTTCTCTAGTTATGGAAAAATTCTGTTATTGGTATTAAACATTTAGTCATGGGAAAGTTTCACAACTAGTCACAGGAAACACTGTAATTGATAGTAGCTAAAAGTAACCTGGATAACCTGCAATAGTTACAGATTGAGAAAACTTATTAAGAAAACTTACAGATTGAGAAAACTTATTAAGCAATAGAAGCTTGAAACAATTAAGAAAACTTATCAATATACATATCATTCACTCGTCAACGTTAGTTTACAATTAAGAAATCTATTCTTGAAGCATTTTACGGACATGGAACCTATCTAATCCATCATATCAAAAAATACAAATGCTTCAACAAAATAAGCTAGAGTAGTTTCTAGGTTTCTTCAAAAGCAAAATTGGCATTGCACTCGGCAATGTGCAAGGTTGAACTACTCTTCTTATGCTTCACCTTTCTTTCAGCCGCCCACCTTATATGTTGCACTTCAGAATTATAAAATAGAAATTACAAAAATTAGCTTTGTTAAACAACACTACAAACATGTATATAAAAAACTAACATTAGAAATAACACATTTATTCATATACATACTAAAACAAATAATTCTAGAGCCAATGAAAGGTAGCAGCACTGTCAAACAACAACAAAACATCTCAATAAAAAGTCATGAATTGATTGTTCAAAAATGCCTTCAAGCTGTAACATTCTCCAAAGAACGACCTAAACAACTCAATAAACAACCAAGAATGAAATGTCTGGAACGGCTTTTAGAAGCATCAACACTCTCCAAAGAAGAACCAAATAACATCACAATAGGAAGCACAATAAAAGGATAAGAGTTCAGTATATCCAAACAACAAAACACAACAACTCAATAAGATTAGAATTTGATGTTCTAATGTTGTCTAGGAAGCACAAGTTTAAGTACCTAATTTTGTCGATTTTGAATACTTTTGAACAACTCTTGCAACTTCTTCATTTCATCTTTCATATTGGCCATCTCTTCAGCTTGTTCAGAAACCGTATCTTTAAGTTCAGTGACGGTTTGTTGAAGAGCTTCCTTTTCTTCATCTGATCTTCTCAATTGAGCTTCCAAATCTGCATCATTTGCATCCGTTGTGGAAGTTGAGCTCTTCAAATCCTTAGGTCTCAATCCCCGCCAAAACAAATCACATGACCACGCTTTTGTTCTCCTAATATTGCTTCTACCACTTCAAGGCATGCAGTCCCTAAATATAAGAAAATGCTGCCACTATCATATGTGTTGTTCAGTGTAAAGAAGCTGCAAATGTAAGGAACTAGATGGAAATTTTTTGGCCAATAAGCTAACTAGCTACATCTGGGTTCAGATTGTTTATTTAAAAGAGTTTTTGGTCCAGTTCCACGACTAGTGCACTCAATTCAGAAAAGAAAACTCACCTCCTTCGGCAGGTTGTTCATTTTCAATTGTATTGTCGGCCATAGGAACGCCTTCCATCAATGGGGGGACTACATTGTTGGTCCTAGATGTACCAGTGCCTTCATGGTCGCCTTCTGATCGTCGAGCTATAAAAAAAACAATTAGGGAACATGCTGTAGCAGAAAAAACAGACAGTTTGATACCCAATATCACAATTTCTTACAAACGACAGGCTGCTTCTGTGAAGTAGAATGCTTTTTTGAAGGTGTGTTTGATGAACTTAATGAAGAGAAACTTGGACGTTCCACCGCCCTTCCTAAAGCGCCTGCTGCAACAAATTTTGCTCCATTTATCTTCTTTTTTGCACCATTAGACACTTGAGATGATTTTCCTTTCATGTTATCTTGTGTAGATGCAACAAATGATAATAAAAATTTAGACAACACATTAGATTCAAGTTATACCCAACCCAAATAAAATAAAACAAACACATTAGTTGTCAGTTGTTTCATTCCAGGACCCCAATGCCTCACCCAGCTTCTCTCCGTGGTGACACCAAAAAGTGTAATTTGAGGTCATTCCATGAATCAACAAATGTCTCTCTACACTTGTAAGTTCAACTTTTAATTTATAAGTTCACTACATTAAACTACTGCAGAAAGAAGGAAAACTAGTAACAATTTAAAATATCATTCATAATAACTAGATCTGGAAATTAAAACTTTATGCTTGGAAAACAATTCCATTTCCTCATGAACCATACATGAGCAAGAGAAAATTCAGATAGGCAAGGACAAAATAAAGTTAAGAAATGCATACCAATAGTTGATTATAGCAGCAGAATACTTTTGTCACGGCCTAACCCAAGATGGAACCGACAGTGGAGAAACTACTCACAACAAAAGGATCCACACAAGCCTCCAAACACAAGTTTCATTCATCACAATCAAATTTGATAAACTACCATTAACAATAATCCATGAGATGTTAGTTGATATATATATATATTAATTAATTAATAGCGCAAGTAAACTATAATCTAAAACACTGTTCATCACGACAAAATAGCTAGAACCCACTTTTACCGGGGAAAGCCGACCTTGTGCGTGTGATCAATTAATTGCAACCCCACTTTTATCGTGTTTTATGAGAATTTTCTGGGGGTTGGTACTGTGCATTAGAGAGCTATATCATGTGGGTGGGTGTACCCAATTTTTTGGGCTAGCCGAGGGATCTATTAATCTTCTGTTTAGGGGATTTATTAATCTTCTACATTACGTAAATTATAAATATATAACGTAAAAATTATATAGCTTATATATAGTGCAGTCCTTACTAACATTAGTTGAGTGAAAGTTCATTTGTACTTAACTCATTTGTTGACAATCTCTTTCATTTTACATTCCACAAAAGTTTCACAATGTCAGTTATTTTTTATATATTGACTCGACTCTACTGTCACCCTAGGAATTGGCCAAGTGAAACCACTTCCTAAAGCGTAGTATAGCGGGTTAGGTTTAATGTCAACCCGGGTCCTAGATTTGCTGACTACTCACTGAGTTCTTGTTATCTAGCAATAAAACTGGAGTGCAAGTCTAAACTACCAAACAAACAAAGCAAGTAAACTGGTTGTATTCAGGTTAAAGAGGTCACCCGGATATGGTTCCCCCTAGTCTGCAGTTAAGCCGGATTGTAATTACCAAGTTCAGTTTCTATGAAGATTATACTGCGGAAGGTTCTTAAACAGCCTGAAGTCTCGACTAAAGGTCTTCAGACCCTCTCAATCTGACTCTCTAGCGGGCGACTAACCTCCACCGGAGTCGACAGATTGAGGCCCTAAGAACAAAACCTCCACTACCGGAGTAAATCCGGTACAGAATAGTGAGTTGGCTCCTCGACTAAAGTCACCAACTCCCTACCTTCAATCAAGGATACTCTATTAACCTAGGCAGATATTCTCATTCTAGGTTAAAGCAGAAACAACAGGAATTTGATCAGGATTCAAGTCATTCAATCATAAAACCTCAATCGAATATAATCAATCACAGAATCAGTACTTGGGTTCATACAATCAATCTCAACATACAGAACTAGGGTTTCCCACACCCAGATGAATGGGAGAACTACTCCATGGAGAGAGAAGCAAAAGCAGAATCAGATGCGGAAATCATACTGTGAAGATGGATTTCTGCTCCTGGACGTTGAATCGGCACTTCTCCAAGCTCAAACCAAGCTCCAATGGTGTTGAAGATCGATCTAGGGCACTTGGAGACTCTTGTTCGTCGCTTTCTCTCTCTAGGATCGTTCTATCTCTCTAAAACTCGAATCCCCTCTCAATTTGGCTGAAATCTGCCTAAAAGGGCATCATTGGCCAAAACACGGTCGAGGGCACGCCGTGTTTTGCCTCAGCCCGCCCGTGTTTTGCCTCAGCCTTAAAAGCACGGCCACGGGCAGCTTGAAAACACGGTCGTGTTCAGGCTAAAACACGGCCGTGCTTTCCTCAGGCCTGCCCGTGTTTTTTAGGTTGTGCACGCCACCCTTGGAAGCCTCGGCCTAAAAAGCACGGTCACAGGAACACGGCCGTGTTCTGAGGGCCTCCTGCCCGTGTTTTGGCCCTGGCTCGTCCAAACGACTTCCAAACGATCCGAAACTCGTGCTTGGCCTTCCCTTTGACGCCTAGGGCCTGAAATAGGAAAATAGCACAACCCGGCGTAAAATAGGCCAAAACACACAACCATGCTCCGCAAATGGATAAGAAATAGGGGTATAAAATCATGTAATTATATCGTTATCAAACTCCCCCACACTTAACCGTTTGCTTGTCCCTAAGCAAACCAAGTCAGACACCAGGTAAGCTTGAGACATTTCAATCAAGCAGGCTCAAGGGCAAATCGTATCGGCATAAAACACGTGGATCATACTGGCTTTCGATCATCAACACATGGCAACTCGAACGACAACCTAGACAACCACCACAGATGACATTCGAATGCAATAGAGTCGAGCAAAGGAAGAGTTCTTTCATGTTCACCAACCAACATAGACTTGACTCAATCACTTGTTCAAAACAGTCATATCATGCACAAAGCTCAGACATCAGAATTAAGACCGAGCAATCTAGGTCCTCACCGGGGTAAAGAGTATAGAGAAAATGAAGAAATGAATCGCTCACTCTCGACCAGTGGGGTCAGGACAATATGATGCGAAAAATGCGCATGCTTCTTCTCTCAATCCCTAACGTCTCTTCACCATGAATGCAGCCTCTAAATGCTAGAGTTCACATAAGGGGGTGTCACCACTAACTAATCCGGAGGTCTTAGACACAGGTTCAAATGACTGGCTAGGGTCTTGGACATGGGAAAAGGCCTTTTAGTGGTGGCAGTTATAGCAAAGGTTCCACAATTCCAAACCCAACAAAACCACAATCAAGCAACCCAGTAACTTTCGTCCTGCTATTCTGCATTAATCAAATTCTTTAGGGCACAAGAGCGAAGGAGGTTACAAAAATGCTAGCATTTCCAAGCCAGACTACTCGGAAACTACTTAATGGCACTATTCCAGATTTTTGGTGGTGGCTCTCTTTTGCTTTAATCTTTTCTTTGTTTTTCTTTATTTTTTCTTTGTTCATTTCTTAAGAGAACCACCACCTCTGCATATTTTCAAACGCACGCCCAAATTTTTAAGCACTACCTCCAACCCTCACATTATATTTAGCAGAACAGCAGACAGCATGCAAAAACCACTCTGTGGAACCTTCTAAAAGATGCAAGGGTGATTTTTCATTTCAGACCGAAAGAAAGGATAACACACGGCTCAAAGGGGCTGACTAGGGGTTATGACATCAGGACAGTCAGTTTGGTCGTGGGCTAATCCTATGCCTCCATCATCTTAGCTAGTGACAACGTGAATGCTACATTTCATGGAAGAGGGATCTATCGCACAAGAAAGAAACGAGCAGGCTCAAATCTCACATGGCTACCTATATGCTCTATCCCACATTCTGATTCCCTGAACTAGATGCATAAATGACTGTCAAAAGCAAGTGATCAAATACAAGTCGCAGTTGGTAAGCAAACAGTGAAAACTGAACCCCTACACAACTCTACTACACATCTCAGTCATCGTAATAGGCTATCTTAGTCACACTCAAGTTGTCATGCATCGAGTCAAAAGCCATAATTCTCTAATCACATCCACAATGCCAAGACGATCAAATATCAAGGCAAAGCAGCCGTGCTTGGAGCCCTCAAATCTCAAGATTTGGACAGTGGGACTAGGCTCCAAGCACCTCTACACCCGTTCCAAATAATACAAAGAACCCCCCCACACTTAATGCGACAATGTCCTCAATGGAGCAGAGGGAAAGGGGAACGATGTTACCGTGAAAGCAGGAACGGAGATCGAGAGGTAGATCGGACAATAGCAGAGGACTGGGACGTGGACCCAGTCCGAGGCACAAAGCTAGAGTCCACAGAAGAACACACTGGGTGATAGAACCGAAGTTCCGAGTCTACAATCCAAAATAAAAGAAAACAAATCCAAAAGAAACAAAAAAACATGGCGTCCTCAGTCTGGAAATGGAAATCACGATCAGAACCAGGTGCTCGCGCCACTAGCAGTCCATCGCCACCATCGCCGGAAAGGTGGTGGGTACTGGTCCTCAAACCCCGGGGACTGGACGAAAGGATAATGAACGGCGCTCGGGTCCATGCCCAGGTAGACATGATGTAGTGCTGGCCGGACATCAGACGACGGCCGCGGTCCCGCTCGCGATCCAGGCGGGTGTGAATGAGTTCCTGGCCGGCCAGGATGCGCTCGTTCTGCTGAGCGATAGCCGCTAACTGATCGGAGATGGGCACCACCACTGGTGGAGGAGACCGGGGGGCAGCAGCGGGGCTCGCGGGAGCCTGAGCATGAGGAGTGGCGCGGCGAGGAACCCGGCGGGATCCAGCAGCGCTGGACTCTGCCTGGTCGCCCTCGGCGGGCGCAGGTGGCTGGGGAAACCCCGCAATCCACTGAACACGCCCCTGGCGGGCCACCAGGCTGATGACGGAGGGTGGCCACACTGAGTGGAGTGGGGCCGTGGACCAGAGTCATCCCGGTGATGTCGACCCCGTAGTAGCGAGCGAGGGCCGTGATGACCGGGCCACAGACAAGGGCGCGACTCTGGCTGGCAGCAGCTTTCGCGAACGTCCGGGCGACCACCGAGCCCAGCTGGATGGTGTCCTCAGAGCGACCCCATCGCCTCCATGAACCAGAGAGTCCGGAGGGTGACCCGGTTGGCCGAGCCCTTGCTGGGGGTGTAGGAGGTGCACAACAAGTGGTTGAGGATGCGCCACTCTGGCCGGAGGAGAGCGCCTCTCGTCTGGCTGGCGATGTACTCCACATCCACGTAGTCGGGATGACAGATCTGCCAGGAAGTATGCCTGGCAAGGGAAATCGGTGGGATCGGTGAGGTCCAAGCGCAGGACCCCGTCGCTGCGTGGGGGGAATTCACCCGGAGGCATTGGCGAATTCCCAGTAGCTGATGGAGTGCTCGACCCCGCCAAGTGTGAATTGAACGGCGTTACCTGTGGTCGGCATTCCCCCTCTGGTTGTGGCGGAAGGAGGTATAGAACTCCAGACGAGCTCTTGATACGTGGACTCAGCAAGACAGAGCAGGCGCCGCCAACCATACGCCCGCACAGCGGCCTCCATCTGCGGCCGTGGCGTGAAGGCCATCGAACACCTGCAAAATCAAGGTGCAGGTGCTCGGGGATGGTGCGGGTGCGGATAGTCCGCAGTGCATGGCGCTGGGTGATGCTCAACTGGTCGAGGTATGCTTCCATGATCCTGCATAGCACAAGAACGGACAAAGGAAACACGAGCAAACGGGGTCAATGTTAGTGAAGATCACACCGGGAGTTCCTCATATCGGAAGATATTGGACAGTGGACTAACTCCTCGGAGAAACACAAACATCCCCATCCACACAAAAACGCACACAGCCAAATTCACCGGGGGCCCTCAAATCAATCGATTGGGACAGCGGACTAGGCCCCCGGGAAACAATCAACAACCCAATAAAATAATTACCAAGCAACCAACCACATCCAAAATACCCCAAACCCGGAATAAACTCCCACATGCAACGGTAGGCCGAGGGAATGAAATCCCTAGATAGAACAGAGCATGCAAAGAAAACCATCGGCCTACCCAATCAATCGCACATTCAAGCACAATCCAAGTTCTTCACCTAACTCTAGGTAACGATTCTCCAAAAATACAAGAAAAGGGAGGATGAACACACCTGGAGACGCAAGTAGTTACCCGGAGAAAGGTGAAGAAAAGAGCAAAAATCCCCCTAAGTCGCCGGAAAACTCACCGGAGGCTCGCCGGAGAACTCACCGCCGGCGACCCAACCTCGGCCAAACTCACCCAAACCTCTGGGGAATGTGCTCCTCGACGCCAGGAGCGTGGGGGGGTCGCGGTTTTTGATTTGGAGGTCGGGGAGCAAGAAATGGCCGAAAAACCAAAGAGGAGGAGGGGAGAGGCGATTTCCGGCGAGGGGAGAAGGGGGAGGCGGCTAGGGTTCTGAAAATGGGGGAAATGAGGGGGAAGGGGAAAATTCGTTTTATAGGGGGGGATCAAAACACGGGCGGCCAAAACACGGCCGTGTTTTGGCCTTGGCCCGCCCGTGTTTTTATGGCCGAGGCCCGTGCTCCCCCACCTTAAAAAACACGGGCGGGCTTGGGGCAGAAACACGGCCGTGTTCTGAACCCCCAGCGCCCGTGTTTTTATGGCCGCGCGCACCAGGTGTAAAAGCAATAAAACACGGGCGGGCAGGGGTAAAACACGGGCCGTGTTTTGACCCCCCTGCTGCCCGTGTTTTTATGCCGAGCCCAGAATGGTGAATTTCCCAACTTCCGATTTCAAACCACCCAAACTCATTCGTGCCCCGGCTCGAAAATTTACCCAATTGGCACATTAAAAGGCACCGCCAGAAGCACGAAATACATTCCAGACAGACTCCAGACAGACTTGATGACGCTAAAACCGAAAAAAAAATAAAAGAACATAAAATAACAAAGGGTAGAAAATGCAAAACCGTGGTGGTGGGTTGCCTCCCCACAAGCGCTTCTTTACAGTCTTTTAGCTGGACGCCCATGGCGGAACTAAGGGTCCGCGAGTTCCACTGCCAACTCCGCATGTTCGACCTCGTCTCCCAGGTAGAGCTTGAGACGATGGCCATTCACTTTAAACGGCTCAGTTTGCGGGTTTGGCTATCTCGATTGTGCCATACGGGAACACCTGTGTGACCGTGAACGGTCCAGACCACCGGGAGCGGAGTTTTTCCGGAAAAGAGCTTCAGGCGAGAGTTATAAAGGAGAACTCGATCACCAACCTGGAACTCTTTCGGACCCCGCAAGCCGTGCATCGTGGAGGCGCTTAGTGCGCTCCTTGTACAGCTTGGTGTTCTCGTAGGCGTGGTAACGCCACTCTTCCAGCTCCAACATCTGCATTTTACGCTCAGTACCTGCAACACGAACATCCAAGTTGAGCAGCTTAAGGGCCCAGAAGGCCTTGTGCTCTAGCTCCACGGGCAAATGGCAAGCCTTTCCATAGACAAGCCGGTACGGTGAAGTACCAATGGGCGTCTTATAGGCAGTGCGATACGCCCATAGAGCATCATCGAGCTTGGTGGAACCAATCTTTGCGGGACTGATCCACCGTCTTCTCCAGGATCCGCTTGAGCTCCCGGTTCGTCAGCTCGGCCTGGCCACTGGTCTGGGGATGATAGGCCACGGACACCTTGTGAGTCACACCATAGCGAGACAATAGTTTTATCAAATTGGCCCTGGAAATGGGTGCCTCTATCGCTTATGATGGCTCTAGGTGTCCCGAACCGGGAGAAGAGCTGCTTCAAAAAACCACAAACACGTCTAGCATCATTGGTGGGCAAAGCTTGCGCCTCAGCCCACCTAGAGACGTAGTCAACAGCAACCAGAATATAGTTGTTACCAAAAGATGGAGGGAAGGGGCCCATGAAGTCGATACCCCCAGACATAAAAATCTCACAAGTTATAAACACATTCTGGGGCATCTCATCACAGGCAGAGATGTTACCTGACCTCTGGCATCGGTCGCACCTGCGTGCGAAGGCGTCTGCATCCTTGAAGAGCGTGGGCCAGTAGAAGCCCGACTGGAGTACCTTCCTCGCCGTGCGGTTTCCTCCGTGATGACCGCCAGTAGGTCCCTCATGACAAGTGAGATAGAATGCCCTCCATCTCACTCTCTATGACACAACGACGGATGATCCCGTCGGCTCCGATCCGAAAAAGATGCGGGTCATCCCAGAAGTAGTACTTCAGATCGGAGAAAAACTTCCTCTTGGCGTGAGTCGCCATCCCCTTTGGCAGCTGCTGGCCCACCAAATAGTTTGCAAAATCGGAGTACCAGGGGGTGACACTCTCCACCAAGCACTAACATCATCAACCTCTCGTCTGGGAAAGAGTCATCAATCTCCTCCACGAGGTTGTCCGCAGGGGGTGCGTCCAACCGAGAGAGGTGGATCAGCTGCAACATTTTCTGCTCCCTTCTTGTCCCGGATCTCAATATCGAACTCCTGCAGCAGTAAGATCCATCGTATGAGCCGAGGCTTGGCATCGGCCTTGCTCATCAGGTACCTAATCGCGGAGTGATCTGTGTACACGGTCACATGGGACAAGACCAAATAGGGGCGAAACTTATCGAAGGCAAACACCACTGCAAGCAGCTCCTTCTCTGTGGTGGTGTAATTCTCTTGGGCATCATTCAGAGTCTTCGAGGCGTAGTAGATAGGTCGGAAGTGTTGATCTCGCCTCTGCCCCAAACAGCTCCAACAGCAAAGTCACTGGCGTCACACATCAGCTCAAATGGTAGTGACCAGTCAGGAACCACCATGATAGGAGCCTGGGTGAGTTTCTCCTTCAAGGTGTTGAACGCTGCTGTGCAAGCATCAGTGAACAGGAAGGGGGCATCCTTCTCGAGAAGCTTGGTCAGGGGCAGGGCGATCTTCGAGAAATCCTTGATGAACCGCCTGTAGAAACCTGCATGGCCAAGAAAACTCCGGATTCCTTTTACAGATGTGGGAGGAGGCAGCTTACTGATAGTCTCAATCTTTGCTCTGTCCACCTCAATCCCCATCTTGGAGATCTTATGCCCAAGAACTATGCCTTCCCGAACCATGAAGTGACACTTCTCCCAACTTAGTGCCAGGTTCGTTTCTTCACACCGTTTAAGGACCAATTCCAGGTTATGGAGACAGTGAGAGAAGGAGTCTCCATAAACCGAGAAGTCGTCCATAAACACCTCCATGATCTCGCCGACCAGACGGTCAAAGATGGCGAGCATGCATCGCTGAAAAGTGGCTGGGGCGTTGCATAGCCCGAATGGAATCCTCCGGTAAGCAAATGCGCCGAAGGGGCAGGTGAAAGTGGTCTTCGCCTGGTCCTCCGGTGCTATAGGGATCTGAAAGTACCCGGACATCCCATCCAGGAAGCAGTAGAACTCGTGCCCCGCCAATCTCTCCAGCATCTGATCAATGAACGGCAGCGGGAAATGGTCCTTCCGAGTAGCGTCGTTGAGACGCCGATAGTCGATGCAAACACGGTACCCAGTCACCGTGCGCATCGGAATGAGCTCGTTCTTCTCGTTAGGCACCACGGTCATCCCACCCTTTTTGGGCACCACCTGGGTGGGACTGACCCATTCGCTGTCAGAAATGGCGAAAATGATCCCGGCGTCCATCAACTTCACGATCTCTGCCCGAACCACAGCCTCCAGGTTCGGCGTCAATCTCCTCTGCGGCTGCCTCACTGGCCGCATCTCATCCTCCAGCAGTATCCGGTGCGAGCAAAAAGAGGGGCTGATCCCCCGGATATCTGTGATCTTCCATGCCAAAGCTCGCTCGTACTGCTTCAGCAAGGCCACCAGTCTGGTCTTCTGTTCGGGTGTGAGGGTCGAGCTGATGATAACTGGCAGCTTATTCCCCTCCCGGAGAAATGCATACTCCAAATGAGGAGGGAGGGGCTTAAGCTCCAGCTCTGGTGGTTCCTCCAGAGAAGTGGTGATGCGGGTGGAGGATGAGATCGGTTTAAACAGCCTGTCGCCCTCCAAGAAGGGGCCACTCTCCAATGCGGCCAACTGTTCCGCCAGCTGCGGCTCCTGCAATGCCTGCTCACCTAGCAAAATACAACGCTCAAGAGCATCGTCAGTACCCGCACTCGTGATGGCGAGTGCGGTCTCAAAATCGGCAAGCACATCACAGTAGTCTATGTCATCATGCAAATGAGAATGTTTCCCATTGTCAGACACAGAAAAAGTAGCCTGTTCATCACCAGCACGCAGAATCAATTTACCACTATGCACATCAATAAGCGCCTTGGCGGTGGCGAGAAACGGTCTACCCAAAATCAAAGGCACATCCACATCCTCATTTATATCCAGAATAACAAAATCAACAGGATATGTGAATGCACCAACATTAACAAGCAAGTCCTCAATGATACCCCTAGGATGCACGATAGATCGATCAGCTAACTGAATGCTCATCCTAGTAGCTCTAGGTTCACCTAGGTCTAGCTTCTTAAACAGTTTATAGGGCATGACGTTAATGCTAGCGCCTAGGTCCGCCAAGGACTTTCCTACATGCATGCTGCCAATAACAAGAGGGATAGTGAAACTCCCTGGGTCTTTGCGCTTCTCTGGCAGCTTGTTCTGCAGGATGGCAGAACACTCCTCGCTGAGCATCACTGTCGAAAGATCCCCAAGTTTCTTTTTGTTGGTGAGGAGGTCTTTCATAAACTTGGCATACTTGGGCATCTTCGACAGTGCCTCCACGAACGGCATGCTGATGTTTACCTGCTTCAACATTGCCATGAACTTGGCAAACTCTGTCTCCAGCCTGTCTTTGTGAAGTCTAGTGGGGAAAGGTAGCTGGGGTATATGCTCCTTAACCACAGGTTGTGGCTTGGGAGCAGGTGCTGCGCTGCCTTCCTCCACTTCTGCAGTATCAGCTGGAGGTGTTGAAGCAGGAAGTGGGTCGTCTTGCCTGGGCTGGGCAGGAGTAGCAGATGTAGTCTTGCCACTCCTGGTGGTGATGACATGGGCAGTCTCGTGAGGGTCGCGAGGATTGGGGACAGTGGTGGCAGGCAGAGTCCCCGGTGCCCTCGTAGTGTTCTGGCGAGCTAAGCCCCCTATCTGGTGCTGGAGATCCTGCAGAATGGCACCCTGATTCCTCTGTCCTGCCTCCAGTGAGGCTACACTCTGGTCCAACCTCGTGATAGTCGCCTGAGTGCTCGTCATGAATGAAGCTAGAATATTTTCCAGCTTCGTCATCTGAGTATCTGGAGCTGGAGCTGCTGTTGGCTCGGCAAACTGGCGCTGGGGCTGTTGGAAGGGTTGCCCTTGTCGAGGCTGGTAGGGCTGCTGCTGTGGAGCTGGCCCCTGTCGAGCCTGGTAGGGCTGCCTCTGCTGAAAGCCACCAGCTGGTGCTGGGAAACCAGGTGGCTTGGCGGTGTTATTGCTCCAGGCAAAGTTGGGATGCTGGCGCCATCCCTCATTGTAGGTGTTGCTGTATGGGTCCAGGCGCCGAGCATTTGCTATGAAGTCCACCTGCTCTTGGGGAGTAGAAGACTCCCTCATAGACTGACAATCCTCCACGAGGTGGTTCGGGCTCTCACACCACTGACACTGAGCAACTGGAGGTGTAGCCAAACTTCTGCCCGGAATAAGACTGTTGGGCTGCTTCAATGCCTGCACTAGCTCAGCTACCTGCTGCTCGAGCCCGGATCTGGTCTCCATGGCGTGCACACCACGGTCCCGGGAGTGCCTGCCTCTGCTGCTCTGCCCCCAGGAATGATCGCGGGCAGCTAAAGTACTGATCATCTGGTTCAGCTCGGGCGGAGTCTTAGTAAGGATATCCCCTCCTGGGCATAGAGACTCGATCACCCTCTGGCTGTCTGGGGTGATGGCACTGTAGAAGTTCCCCACTGTGAAAGCATCGCTGAAGCCATGATGGGGACACTGCCAGAAGTATCCCATGTACCGCTCCCATGCATCACGAAGGGACTCATCTGGCTCTTGGCGGAAGTGAGTGATCTCCCGCTGAATCTCAGTAGTCTTCGATGCCGGATAATATCTGTGCACGAACTTATCCGCCAGATCGTCCCAAGAAGTGATGGACAGTGGGGGCTGGGTCTCCAACCACCTCTTAGCATTCCCCGCCAGAGAATGGGGGAAGAGGTGAAGGCGGATTGCCTCATCCGGAACACCATTCAGCTTGAACCCGTTCGTCAGCTGCAGAAAACGGGAAAGGTGTGCCCGGGCTTCCTCATCCTTCAAGCCATGGAACTGGATAGAGGATGTGATGAGCTGAATCCAGCCTGGCTTGATCTCGAAGTTGTTTGCTGGGACGGGTGGATAGAGGATGACCAGGTGGATGTCAGCAATCCGTGGAGTGTAGTAGTACTCCAAGGTGGGACCCGGCGGTGGTGGTGGATGCTGATTCACCGGGGGAACCTGTCGAGCATTCCCCGGTTGTGGGATGTCCTCGCCCTCCATCTCGTACTCTTCCTCAGAATCGCTGGTTAAGTGGCCGTCTATGCGCTCTCCCGTAACCAGTCTAGCTCGCTGCTGTCTCCTAAGTTGGCGGCAAGTGCGTTCAAGCTCTGGATCCAACGGCAGTAACCCTCCTGACTGGCTACGGGTCATGCACTACCTGCACACACTCAAGCAAGCAAACCCGTGAAGGCACAAGTGGGACAAAGCAAACAAAGCGAAAAGAAAAGCTAGAGTAACAGAAATCACTTTTCTTCAACAACCTAGCAGTCCCCGGCAACGGCGCCAAAAACTTGACTCGACTCTACTGTCACCCTATGAATTGGCCAAGTGAAACCACTTCCTAAAGCGTAGTATAGCGGGTTAGGTTTAAATGTCAACCCGGGTCCTAGATTTGCTGACTACTCACTGAGTTCTTGTTATCTAGCAATAAAACTGGAGTGCAAGTCTAAACTACCAAACAAACAAAGCAAGTAAACTGGTTGTATTCAGGTTAAAGAGGTCACCCGGATATGGTTCCCCCTAGTCTGCAGTTAAGCCGGATTGTAATTACCAAGTTCAGTTTCTATGAAGATTATACTGCGGAAGGTTCTTAAACAGCCTGAAGTCTCGACTAAAGGTCTTCAGACCCTCTCAATCTGACTCTCTAGCGGGCGACTAACCTCCACCGGAGTCGACAGATTGAGGCCCTAAGAACAAAACCTCCACTACCGGAGTAAATCCGGTACAGAATAGTGAGTTGGCTCCTCGACTAAAGTCACCAACTCCCTACCTTCAATCAAGGATACTCTATTAACCTAGGCAGATATTCTCATTCTAGGTTAAAGCAGAAACAACAGGAATTTGATCAGGATTCAAGTCATTCAATCATAAAACCTCAATCGAATATAATCAATCACAGAATCAGTACTTGGGTTCATACAATCAATCTCAACATACAGAACTAGGGTTTCCCACACCCAGATGAATGGGAGAACTACTCCATGGAGAGAGAAGCAAAAGCAGAATCAGATGCGGAAATCATACTGTGAAGATGGATTTCTGCTCCTGGACGTTGAATCGGCACTTCTCCAAGCTCAAACCAAGCTCCAATGGTGTTGAAGATCGATCTAGGGCACTTGGAGACTCTTGTTCGTCGCTTTCTCTCTCTAGGGATCGTTCTATCTCTCTAAAACTCGAATCCCCTCTCAATTTGGCTGAAATCTGCCTAAAAGGGCATCATTGGCCAAAACACGGTCGAGGGCACGGCCGTGTTTTGCCTCAACCCGCCCGTGTTTTGCCTCAGCCTTAAAAGCACGGCCACGGGCAGCTTGAAAACACGGTCGTGTTCAGGCTAAAACACGGCCGTGCTTTCCTCAGGCCTGCCCGTGTTTTTTAGGTTGTGCACGCCACCCTTGGAAGCCTCGGCCTAAAAAGCACGGTCACAGGAACACGGCCGTGTTCTGAGGGCCTCCTGCCCGTGTTTTGGCCCTGGCTCGTCCAAACGACTTCCAAACGATCCGAAACTCGTGCTTGGCCTTCCATTTGACGCCTGGGACCTGAAATAGGATAAAATAGCACAACCCAGCGTAAAATAGGCCAAAACACACAACCATGCTCCGCAAATGGATAAGAAATAGGGGTATAAAATCATGTAATTATATCGTTATCATATATCATTTGATCAAATGTGATATTTTTCATATCTTAATTCTAGAGGTGGCAATTAGGATCCAAATTCATGAATCCAATCTAATTCATCCACCAAATTATCCACTTAATCCAATCCATTTAAATCCAATTGGATTGGTGGATTCATGGATCAATCCATAGATCCAAATGGCAAATTACGATTTGGTACCTATATTTTTTGAATTTTACATTTTGATACCTAAAATTTTTCATTATGACATTTTAGTACCTAAACTTTTCAAAATTTACATTTTGGTCCAAGCCTTGGATGTCATTTGGATTCATGGATCAATCCACCAGTCCATTTGATCCAATCCATGAATCCACTGAATCCAATCCATTTGATCCATGGATCCACCAATCCAATTCATGAATCCACGAATCCGATCCAATTGCCACCTCTACTTAATTCCTTTATTACAATATTCATCATCTCATTGATTTGTATTATGCAAAAGTTCCGAAAGTGAATTTTTACGTAATAGTTTAATTAATGTTCCATAACCTAATTTTATTATTAGACCACACATTATAGAATTTTTGTGCAACATCATTCTTTTGAAAAAAAGTTCTATGATAGTTTCATAACTTGATTTTATTTCATATGAAGGGATATGTTATAAAGTGTGATATCATTAGACCACACATTATAAAATATTTATGTAACAACGTTCTATAATAGTTCTTTATCTCCAACATCTAATTTTACCATAAACTTTTGATTAGTTAACTATTATATAATAATTTAATCATATGTTACTTTCACGTTACTTTCTAAAATTTTTTTTTATTATTAGACCACACATTATATAATATTTATGTAACAACATTTCATAACAGTCATGTAAATTAAAAATCAATCAATGTTACTTACTATAACTTATTTTTATTATTAGATCACACATGAAAGATTTATGTAACAATATTCTGTAATTATTACATGAGTTTTCTTTAATGATTATAAAATATTTATGCAACAACGTTCAATAATAGTTCTTTATCTCCTACATCCAATTTTACCATAAACTCTTGATTAGTTAATTTTGACATAATAGTTTAATCATATGTTACTTTCACGTTACTTTCTAAAATTTTGTTTTATTATTAGACCACTCATTATAAAATATTTATGTAACAACATTTCATAACAGTTATGCAAAATAAAAATGTTATTTACTATAACTTGATTTTATTATTAGATAATAAATTATGAAAGATTTATGTAATAACATTCTATAACTGTAACATTAGTTTTCCTTGATGATTAAGAGACTACGTAAATTTTATGGACAAATAATCATTTTATATGCATCAATTAATTAAAAAAATGTAAGTTTTGAATATAGAATAAACACTTCGTAAACATTATGTAGAAATAGTTATTTACTATGTATCATTTAACAAATGGATGTCGTATGTTATTCGTAATGATTAAATCATTATGTGAAACTTATATATGTATCTTATTTGAATAATTTTGTGAATTATTTGATTTTAATTATTATTTTCTTTCCGCGGGCCAAAAAACCAGTATATATATATATATATGTATGCAAAGTATTATTTGAATGCTAGAAAACCAAGTATAAAGCAAGGATCAAAGAGGAAAAAATGAACAAAGAAACAAAAATAAAATCGAAAAATGGAAGAAGATGTGGATACAAATAGTGCAACACCCTGCCAGCTAAACGAATAGACAAACGAACCAACAAAAGAACAAAACAAACAGCAACGAAGTGGCCAAGAAAAACAACAGTGAACCTGGAAGCTTTCTCCATCCAAAGTGCTCTTTAAACTTCATTTATAGCGTTCTAATCATAAGGGCAATTCGGGCAAGTTCTGATCATTTTTAACCTCAGAACCTTATATTGTTCAGGTTGTGGGGAACCTGTTAGCTAGGATCAAATACGAAAACAAAGAAGGAAACAAGACACACTGTTTACGTGGTTTCCCCAAGATCGGGACTAGTCCACGGGAGAGCTAGCACTCTCCGAGCTGATGATCTTATTAGGTTTTCCTTGAGTCAGTACATCGTCAGTTTACATGTATATATAGTTGCCTAACCCTAGCTCACGTAATCACATGCTAGGGTTCGGTTTCTACCGCCACAATTCCACGTACATGCTACTATCACAATGGGCCAATCACAAACCAACCAAATACAATCATAGCCCAATCCAGCCCAACATCGCTAACAGCCTCCCCCAAATTGATGCTGGTCTCTAAGCATCAATTTGTCCGACAACAACAAATGGCGCGAGCGATGAAAAGGCTTGGTGAATAAATCCGCGAGCTGGTCAGCGGAAGCAACATGACGAACTACCAGAAATCCTTCATGAACCAGATCACGAACATAGTGAACGTGTATCTCGATGTGTTTCGTCCGGTCGTGTAACACAGGATTAACTGCTATCTGAATAGCACTGGTGTTGTCCACATGAAGTGTAATCGGAGACGGGCATGCAACACCAAGATCTAGAAGAAGAGGCTGCATCCAGACCAACTCGGAAGCGACATCCGACATAGCACGATACTCAGCTTCCGTCGAAGACTTGGAAACCTTATCCTGTTTCCGACAACGCCAATTCACAAAAGCACCACCAACTTGAACACACCACCCAGTTGTCGATCGCCGAGTATCAACACAACCAGCATAGTCGGAATCGGAATAGGCCTGCAAACGTAGATCACCAGTAGCAGGAAGAAAAAGACCAACATCACGAGTACCCTGTAAGTACCTTAGTATCCGATGAACAGCAGAGAGATGATCAACACGGGGATCGGACACGAACTGGCTGACCACATGAACAGCAAATGAAATATCCGGTCTTGTATGGGTGAGGTATATCAAACTGCCAACCAGATGACGATATTGAGACGGGTTAACAATCGGTACTCCCGAGTCACGGCCTAAATGCAAATTAACTTCCATGGGTGTAGAGACAGGGATGCAATCACCAAATTGTGCCGAAGCCAACAAGTCCCCAATATATTTCTTTTGGCTCAAAAGAATCCCCTGCCGAGATCGAGTAATCTCCAACCCAAGAAAGTAAGATAACGAGCCCAATTCTTTCAATGTAAATGACGCATGAAGTCCCGCCTTTAGCTTTTGAATCCCTGGAGCATCATCCCCAGCGATGATCATATCATCAACATATAAAAGAAGAGCAATGATACCCGCCGACGACGATCGTAAAAACAACGATGGATCATTGGTGCTCTGCCGAAAACCAAGTGCTAAAACCGTACTCTGAAACTTCTCAAACCAAGCACGGGGTGCTTGTTTGAGACCATAAAGGGATCGACGTAACCGACAAACCTGATCATCACGGCCAACATTATACCCTGGAGGACGTCGCATATACACCACTTCCTTGAGATCTCCATGCAAGAACGCGTTTTTAACATCGAGCTGAAACAACGTCCACCCACGAACCGCAGCTACAGCAAGAAGAGTCCGAACTGTTTGCATTTTCGCCACCGGAGCAAAAGTTTCGTCGTAGTCAAGACCAAACTCCTGACCAAACCCCTGAACCACAAGTCGAGCCCGAAATCGCTCTAGTGTGCCATCCGCCTTCACTTTGACTGCATACACCCACCGATTACCTAGGATCGTAACTGGCTCCGGAGGGCGATCTACTACTTCCCATGTACCCGTGGCATGCAGTGCATCAAACTCATTCTGCATGGCATTGTTCCAATTGGGGTCGAGCATGGCCTGTTTATAGGAAGTAGGTATAGTGAAAGCCTCAACATTATAGGAAACAAAATCATTGTACCGAATGGGAAGTTGGCCCTTATTTGTCCGAAGTGACCGACGAAGTACAGGCGGCGAAGAGGGTGGGGAATCAGCGGATGAAGAGCTGTGACTGGAGGACGAAGCACCGGACGTAGAGATGCTGCTCGAGGTCGGGGACGGGTTCGCCGAAGAAGAGTCTGAACTGCTGGATGCCGGGGTGGATGGGGCAGGCGAGTCGGGGGGGAGTATAATGTCTTCGTCCAGTTCCTCATCATCATCAAACATCGGGAGTCGGGTCACCTCGGAAAGAAATGACGCATCCTCAGGGGTACTAGAATAAAACATAAGACGCTCAAAGAATACGACATCACACGATATACGAAGACGTTGACATGAAGGATCAAAACATAAATACCCCTTATGAATGTCGCTATACCCAAGAAAGACACACTTAGACGTCTTTGAAGACAACTTAGAGCGCTCTTTTCGCGGAAGAAGTACAAAACAAGTGCACCCGAACACTCGAAGGCGGGAGTAATCCGGATGCTTTTGAAACAATGCGAAATGAGGACTAAGCTGACCAAGAACTGGAGTAATTTGATAGTTTATCAACCGAACAGCTGTAGCAACTGCCTCAGGCCAAAAACGAGCAGGGACATGGGACGCTAACAACATGGCTCTAGTAAGCTCTACGACATGACGATTTTTACGTTCGACAAGCCCGTTCTGTTGAGACACCCCGGGACACGATTTTTGAGTTAAAATACCCTGAGAGCGGAATAGACTGGCTAGCGGATTAGAACTGAATTCCCCCCCAGGATCTGACCGAACTACACGAACTGTCCTACCAAACTGAGTTTGAATCATTTTTAAAAAATCGGTGGCAACTGACAAAAGGTCGGATTTTAACCTGAGAAAATACACCCACGTGAACCGAGTAGCATGGTCCACAAATAACGCAAAATACTTGTAACCATGACGGGAATCTGTAGGGGATGGACCCCAAAGATCGGTGTGAACGATGTGAAAGGGTTCAGAAATCACCGTCGTACTAGAAGGAAAAGAACTACGAGTAGACTTAGCTTCGACACAACTCGTACACTGAAAATTCCCCGAAGAAAAATCAACCTTCTTATTTCCAAAAAGTTGTTGTTTAGACATGGTTACAAGCCGACTGGAATGAGGGTGACCTAAGCGAGAGTGCCACAACTCAAACTCATTATTGGGTAAACTAGAAAATGCTGACAAAACACGAGACTCAAGACCAAACGAGGACCGAGGTGATGAAGGTTGACCCGACAATTCTTCGAGCTGAAAAACTCGTCCTTGTTTACTCCCCCTTCCGATCTGCCTCCCCGTCTTCAGATCCTGAACCACACAACCAGAGGGATCGAACACAACACGACAATTTTGCTCAGTTAATTGACCAACAGAAACCAAATTCGGCACAAGATTTGGAACACATAAAGCATTAGCAAGATTCATATTAGGCTTCTCAACATCACCTATGCCTGCAACTGGTAGCCGCTGCCCATTGGCAACTTGTATGGAACCAAACTTAACAGACTGTAATTTCGTAAAAGAACAAGTATTGCCCGTCATATGGTTAAAACAAGCCGAATCCAAAAGCCAAGGAAGAGTCTTACCAGCTTGATGGAGAGTAGCAAAAGCACTTGTTATGGCAGTAGGTAACGAGCGCTGAAGGGCGGAGTTCACAAGCTGCTCGATAGCCTCAGCACTCATATATTGGCCTTGTGGAGGAGCTTGTGCGTGAACAGGAGCAGGTCGAACAGCATAGGCACCTCCTGCCGGCTGAGGCTGTGCGACAACTTGAGAATCAGATGATCGGGGCTGTATGAGTCGGCAATCGCTAATGATATGACCCTTCTTCTTGCAATATACGCAAAAATTGCGTTGCTTGCAATACTTTTGATAATGGCCGGTTTGACGACAATGATGGCAAACAATTTGCGACATACGACGACGAAACTGAGGCCGGGACACAGCATAGGCCTCTTCTTCTCCAACAGCAGGCAGCAGGCCTTTATTTCCAGAACCCCCAGCTCCCTTCGATCCCGCGACGGCAAACACCGCCTCTCCAGCTCCCGGGCGAAGGTCCAATTGGGCTTGCGTCCTGAGACGCGTTTCTTCTCGCACCAAAATTGCCAGAATTCCATCCATCTTCAAACTCTCCCGCTGCAACAGATTAGCCCGAACCGACTCGAACTCAGGCTTCAACCGACTGAGAAATTGCATCATGCGAGTTCGCTGCCGATCTTGAATGACCTCGGCCGAAGCAGTGGCCGAGCACAGCGTGGCCGTCAACAAGTCCTGTTCGGTCCACAATAATTGCGCCGCATTATAGTACGACGTCACATCCATATCTCCTTGCTCGAGTCGAGCCAACTCGAACGTGATCTCAAACTGCCGAGCAGGATCAGCAGTGGTGTAGGTCTGGGCAAGATGAACCCAAATATCTCTTGGCGAACGAAGCAAACGGAGACCCAGACTAATGACTGGATCAATTGTGCCCAACAGATAGGACTTAACTCGAGCATCAGTTTGAACCCACCGGGCGAGTTCTTCAGCTGACGCCGGCGGGACTTGAGGTCGCACCGACGTACCATCCAGAAACGGAAGAAGGCCTTTGCCTTCAATGAAAATACGGAACTGGAACTCCCATAACGCATAGTTTTTGGAGTTCAATCGAACCGAAACCCTATCAGAATCCAGAGACGAAGGCTCTGATACCATGTTAGCTAGGATCAAATACGAAAACAAAGAAGGAAACAAGACACACTGTTTACGTGGTTTCCCCGAGATCGGGACTAGTCCACGGGAGAGCTAGCACTCTCCGAGCTGATGATCTTATTAGGTTTTCCTTGAGTCGGTACATCGTCAGTTTACTGTTTACATGTATATATAATTGCCTAACCCTAGCTCACGTAATCACATGCTAGGGTTCGGTTTCTACCACCACAATTCTACGTACATGCTACTATCACAATGGGCCAATCACAAACCAACCAAATACAATCATAGCCCAATCCAGCCCAACATCGCTAACAGAACCCATGTCAAGACATTTCTCGATATACAAAACTAATTCTTTATAGCACAGGATGATGATACTGAAAGTGTTCAAATTTTCTTGTTTTTTGAACGAGGTAAAATGCAGCCCCCAATTGTTAACAGTGGGAAGATGGAACCCAAAGTAGAATCTTGTACTCTTGATAATAAGATCATTATCAATGAGAATGGAGTAAAAACTCATGCATCAAAAGTGGCCCGATGACACGCTAATTGATTCATGTACCATTGGCCATTGCCCCTACTCAAGATTACAATTTGGATAATAAACAACTTTAAACCCAGAATAATGTGATTAGTCTTCCAGAAAACAAAGTAGTTTCCCAACAAGCAAATCATGATAAACAAAACAAAGTTGGTACGCCTCCACCAACTATCCCTTGCTTGCCTCATCAATGAAAATGGATTTGAAAGGAACATATGCTACTAGTACTAGCTCCTCATGAGGAAACATCATTCTGCCAAGAATCCCAAATCCACCATTCACCCATTGAACAATCTAATCTATAGCAAGAGGGGAATAAGAAAGGAGTGATAAAGTAAGTGAACTAATTAGATAGGTCTTCCCTGCAAGCTGTATGATCAAAGTTCAGCATAAAGTAGAGAATGCATAATTCATTTGTGCTTGCCGCAAAACTCATGGGAATATCAATCCAAAATAACAAAGCCTTCCCTGTTAGAGAAGTGAAAGTCTTTTTATATTTATACCCTTGAGATACTAGCTAAACCCTAACTTGTCACCGCGAATCCAAGAGTCCCCGTTCTCTCCCCACCACCAGCAACCAAAACCCTACAAATGCAAAGATTAATTAGCAGGAACACAACACCAACCATGTTATATTTTGATCAAAGTTAGCCATAAGGATAAGGTCAATAAGCAGACCTTACGTGTAAAGATGAGTCTCTTAAGTGATGATGAGCAGCTGGATTAAATCGATAGAGGCAAGAAGATGATTTTTCAGCAGACAGAAAAGCAAAACTCAAATAGGGGATCGAGCAAACTGAAAAGAAAAAATGAGTCAGTAGCGAAGGAGAATATGACCATGGTTTTACTTCTCTAGAAGAATGTACAAATGGAAAGGGTGGATAGGGGAGAGGAAGGCCGACATACCTGGAGATCAACAACTTAGTGGTCTATACTCTCGGGTTCTCAACTTCCGGAGCTCGATTTGCTTGCATCCGAGGGGAATTCCATTATATCGGCAAAGGGCTGCAAAATTGAGCTCGATTTGCTTTCAATCTTTCCCCTAGTGACTGATTTGGATTTCACCCGGCCCACAGGATGGGTGAGGTGTCTTCCATTTTACCGGTGATAGTCGATTGAGTTTGGGCAAGGAAGGTCGACGATGGGGGAAGGAATGCAGGAACGCCGGCGAAGGGGAAGGAAGCACGAATACCGGCGACGGGGAAGGAACAAAGAGGTCGACACGATATGGTTTAATGGTGGAACATTTTCAATCCTTCCCCTCCAGACTGATTCGAACTTCACTCGTTCCACAAAATGAGTAAGGTGTGTTCCATTTTACCGGTGATAGGAACGATTGAATGGAAGGAAGGAATGATTGCAATGGGGGACGAAATACTGTCGATGGAAGAAGGAACGAAGGTGATGGAGTAAGGGATGCGGGCGATGGGGGAAGGAACGATGTCGATGGGGTAAGGAACACTGACCATGGCCAAGGAACAAGGAGGCTGGCGATGGGGAAGGAACAAAGAGGTGGGGAGTATCTGATTTCGAGCTAGGGATTTTGGGAAGCCAGAAGGAGAAACCAAATGCACTTTTCTTTTGTTTTAATTTTTAATAATTTTGGGTCTCATCCTTTTTTCATTGGCAAAAAAAAAACTCCCGCTTTTCCCAATCTTTGGAGTGAACGAAAAAATGAGAGGGAAATGCATTTCGTTTACCGTCAAAGTATTTTGTCACGGGAAAGTCTCGTTCTATTATTACGGGCTGATAACCCATTACAAATTAAGATTGTCCAGCTCAATTAATTACGGGAATTATTCCCCGTGACAACTGTTAAATCTTTAGCAATGGGAAAAATCCCGTGATGAAAGATCAATCTTCTTGTAGTGTCCTTACGTAATGGATGGTCCTTTTACGTAATGAATATTTATCAAGTTATGTAATGTGGTAAGTCATTACGGAAGTCTTACGTAACACTTCAAATTCACTGTTACGTAAGAGATAACCTTCGTTACGTAACCTTTACGTAATGTGCGTGTATTTTATGTAATAGTTGTAAATTGTCATTATAGAAGCCTTTTGTAATACACGATGCTTTTACGTAATGAATATTGACATAGTGTTACGTAAAATGATAAGTCGTTACGGAAACCTTCCGTAACGCTTCTAGTTTAACTGTTACGTAAGACTAACAAGCATTACGTAATTGTTACGTAATAAACATTAGATTTACGTAATGCAACCTGTAAAACCTGCCATAACAGGTCAAAAAGTTCAAGTTATAGTAACTTCAATACATGGTAGGAGGTCCTACTTTTTATTATCTGACGTAAGAGACAAACAAGGGAGAAAACAAAACCAGGAACAACTCTCTGGAAGCGAGCCCAAGGACAACGGGAAGGCAAAGGAGAAGTCAAAGACGCTTTGCCAAGATGAACACTTCAAGATGGTGCAAAGTGGTCGGGCTAGTAATGGCATGCATATTCTCGGCCAACTTCTCTTTCAGACGCTCAAAGATCAAATCCACACTATCGGGAGTGATAGTTTTGAAGTGTTGCTTGATGATTGCCTCCGAGACGGCTCTTATTTGCGAGGCTGAGGTCTGAATCAGCTTTTGGGACTTCTCCGGCGAGGGAGGAGCCATTTTCACCAACTTCCGTATGCTGAAGCATCTTTTCTTCGTTATGGAAGCTTCCAGCTCTTCAGCTTGAGGGTAGTACATTGGTAAGTAGAAACTCTTCAGCTTTTCTTCGGAGATGAGCCCCTATCCAAAATTTAGAGGGGAAAAAGAAGGAGAAAAGAAAAGAGATTTTCAAATCCTGGAGGGAATAATTAATGAATTAAATTAAACCCATTAGGATTTGACAATATCATTATATAATATGTCAGTGTGAAAGTTTGAAGCTCATCCATAAAGAAGACCGTGAAAGTTTGACATACCAACTCAGCTAAGTCAACGAGGCAAGCGCCGAGCAGGTCAAATATCATACCCAGCCCGGTCTGGGCCAGAACCGCTCCGGCTGGCAAACATAACGCTGAAATCGCCAGCAAGCCACCGCTCACAAGTTCTTCAGCTCTGGCGTCAAAGAAAGCCTCCATGTCTCTGGTGAACTGGCCCGAGTAGGCCCTCGCGACATCTTCATCGAGTCCCGTGCATTGAATGGAATCTCTACGACCGGCGGCCGTTAGTTCTCCAGGAACCCTGGAGATCCAGTGGAGGGAAGACGAGATGGACCCCAAATGGAGGCTGGACGTCGGGAAGAGGCGGCCGTAGAAGCTTCCTGGGACGCCGGCGGCGAAGTAGTTGTCGTGGCGGTGGGCGGGTAGAGAGCGGAAGAGGGTGTTGAAGTCATTGTTGGTTTGGTCGTTGAATGAGACTTGGAACTCTAGTGGTAGTTTGGTCGTTGATGCTTGGTTATTATTGTGGTTAACCGCTTCTATGATGTTCTGTACGGACATGAAAGTTGTTGGTCCGATGGAACACCCGAAATCAGCTATGTGGAAAGTGGCCGAAGAAGTGGCGCTTAGTGGGAATAAGGACTTCAAGTCCAGCTCGTGTTCGATGGCTCTTTGCATAGCTTGCTTTGCTGTATCCACAATGTTTTTCTGCATTATAAAATTTTTAAGCTCCTTCATCAACATAACCCGGAATTTTGTTAAGTTAGGTCAAACATTAAAATATTTTTTATCAATATTTTATAATGATCTATAATGTATTTTGGTATTTGGAAAAGTATCTAAAATAAATTTATTGTCAAAACTATTAAAAATGTCACGTTCAATATACCCTACCAAACAAATCGTTAATGATTTCACTATTCATCCAATTCTTAAATTTGTGTTCCACTTAGTTTATTGCAAGAAAATTCTCATTTAACACTAGATGAAAATAACGCCAACTTAATTAAGAAGTCGATATACCAATTAAAATAATCATTTTTATATAAAAATCATTTTATTTGAAATTTTTACAATTAATTGCATTTAGTCCTGCAAGTCTCTCTCTCAATTGTCTTCATATCTGTTGTCATATCAAATATACAAGCATTTAGTTAATAAAAGTGAAAATGTAAGATATAATTACTCAAGAACTCATTATGACAAATGATAGCTTAACATCTTTTTTTATTGCAAAGTCAACACATGACTGGAATTTGCGGATAATGTGGGAATATGGGCTGGAAAGTTATGAAGAGCTCAATAGTGATGACGAATTGGGTTGGGGGAATAGTGGTAGACGAATTGTAACTCGTCGATATAATCTTAAATGTCGTATTATAAATAGACTGAATATTATATAAAACTCACAAAATGACATAACTTGATGATAAATATGTTGAAAACTAATAGGGAGGCCAATCAAAAGAAGGATAATTGATCATAAATAAACATGGCTGCTTAACATAAATAAATAAATAAAGTCATGACTGTGTATGGTTATGGTAAAGAGAGGGACTTGCCTGGTATGCAGAATATTGAGCATAGCTGTAAGCTTCATCTCCGCCGTTCATTGGACATGCTTGAATGATCGTCTCCTCCTCTTCCTCCTTTTCCCCCATTTCTCTCCTACTCTCTGCTGCTTCTCTCTGGTTATTATACATCAGCTTGCTTTCTGCTTTGATTTTGCAGGGCAGGAAAGTCCTACATATATAAACAATGCTGTTCTTTTTTTTCCTTCTTCTTTTTCCTTTTGCCTTCCGATATACTGTCCATTACCAGAAAAAGGACTATACAACGATAGTGAAATGCCAAAAGGGCTGGACTTTGGAATCATTAAATTGTTGGCTGTTTTCCAATCCCTCTTGATGTCAACGATAACTATAATATGTCTTTTTGTATACTTGGGGGAACCGATCGAAAACTATGGTTACTATATCATTGTTGTTTGTTTGTTTTCATGTGCTCGCCCATTTTAAGAAAACGGATCGGCTTCGGCAACTGAAAGTGAAGCTGAAGCAACAACAGATAGACAAGGACGAGGGAACCCTGAACCCTATAAGAGAGACGACAAACAACAATTAGACTTGTGAGAATCAATGGGCTAAAGTAAAGGGACAATGAGCAATAAGGAGACTACTAAAGAAATTGCCTTTCGTGACCAACAGTGATAGAAACTAAATGTTGCATTTTGGTTGGAAGCTATTTCGTGACCAAAATATTTTGCTTTAACCTTTGGTCACATTTGCCGTGTTAGAAAAACCATTTTCTACCAAATTTGTGATCTGGTCACCTTTATGTGACAAAAAAAAAAAGAATTATTCACAAGATAATCATTTTGCCTACTAACATCATTGGTTTGAAAAACAATCTGTTGAAATGGTCACGATGAAATACATGATTGGTCACAAATAATATAATAACCAACCGATTCTCAATTCTTTTACCGACCAAATGATTATTTTAAATGAATAAATTTGGTTCCAAAAATGTTCTTCATAACTAATGCAATCATCTGTACGTAACCAAAAATATTGATTTTCAAAATATTAGCACAATCATGACAGTGGTGATTCTGTTCTTAATTATAACCCATGACATAAGCTTATCAACAGTGGTGATTCTGTTCTTAATTATAATCTATGACAGAACACTATATTTGGGTATTATAGGCTTACCCCAAACAAGATCTGACCAGCTCACCTGAGTCTATGGGGTACGAATACTTAAACCAAACTCGCTTAACAGAGTAACGAGTCATAGAAAACCCATCCCTGCATAAAGAAGAGCCAGCGCCTGTGATAAATCCTCTAGCAGTGTCTCGAAGTTTTAAAACTGTCTTCCGGACCCAAGACCCCACTGAATTAGAAGAAACTTCCCATACAGTCTTGGTTTAAGTCTGTACATTTGGACCCAGGCTACCAGATAGAGCCACTGCAAGAAAGAACAGACCACAAGTGCCTAATAACACATGCTTTATTCCAGGCACAAAAATCTTTTATACCCAGACCCCCTTCAGATTTCAGCATGACACCAAAAGACCATTACGCAAGACCCTTAGATCTGCTCCCATCAGTTCCAACTCCCCACAAGAAATCATTGCATATCTTCTCTATATCCTTAAGGACTCCAGTTGGCAATACAAATATGTTCATCCGGAATTGCAGGACACTAGAAACATCTAACGAAACAAGCTGGATCCGGCATGCATAATTGAGCTTCTTCGATTGCCAACCTCTAATCCGACAGGTGATTCTATCAATCAGCACTTTACAATCCACCCTACTGAGCTTACATGAAAGCAAGGGACCCCCAGATAACGCAGAGGCAGGTTGGAGAAGGGGAAACCAGTACTGCTTGATATAAATTGTTGCTCTGCTTCTAAAATACCAGCACAGAAAAGCTGGCTTTTCTCAGGGTTACACTTAAGACCCGAGACCAGATAGAAAGCATCGAACAAACGCCTAATACCTGCCACCCCTCTCACAGAGCCAGTGGAGAAAACAAGCAATTTATCTGCAAAACACAGATGAGTAATCTCTAGCTTCTTACACCTAGGATGGTAGGTATCTAATTCTCAACAGCAGCCTTGTGTATCAAGCATGAGAAAACTTCCATGGATATGGTGAAAAGGTAAGGGGAAAGTGGATCCCCTTGCCTAAGACCCTTCCACGCATGAAAAAAACCCACACAGCCTTACACAATCAATATTTTATGGTCGCCATATATTAGTGATTTTCATTTTAAAAAGTACGTTATGTATCCAATTATTTATCAAAAATAACAATTATTATTAGTCAAAAAATTATTATTAACCAATATTTTATGTTAATCAGATATTCTAAAAATAACCTTTTTTTGTTAAAAAAAAAATATAAGATGCAAAAATTATATTTATTTTAGAATAACCAATTATATTGATCATTATAATTCCAAGATTTCATGGTTAATTATCAAATGATCCGAATATGACTACTAATTGATTATTGTAATGACGTTATGCAACCAATTTAGCTATTTTCTTAAGAATGATTCATACGGGACACAATATATTTCCAGCCAAATACCAATTTACATTCGTCGACATCAATAATAGCTGTATATCATAATTTACGAACGTGATGCAAAAAATCTATAGGCATAAGGGAGAGTTCCAGTTAAGTTTAGGGAGTTCAATTCTCTGCAGCAAGAGATAAACCCAGTTTCTTGGATTAGAAAGACAACTATACGTAGCTCCATTGGGAGAAAGCTCGGAGATAGAATCGAGAAAAAAACCAAGCATAGTGCATAGAGAATAGAACTTTGCATTGCGGTGACATGACAAGTGGAGTTGGAGACAGCGGAATTGGAGCTGGTCTTACAGCTTACATAGTATCAGTGCGAACACTGCCTTTTTTTTTTTTTTTTGTCTATATGAATTTAGTATTGACTAATGTAAAATCCTATTTTGGTTGGAAATAAGATTATGATGCATTTTTATTTAATTTTTAGTTGAGTTACCCTTTCGCTCTTTGCTTCTACGAATGGACGTGTGTGGTGAGGGGGTGTAAGCCGTAGAGAAGTCTAACAAGTAGTCAAAGCTACCCTCTTAATTTCTAGGTCGATGAAAAGGAAAATGATCCAAGCCACCAACGTGACCCTCTCGACCTATTGACTAAGGAATGGTTAAACTTCACCCTCGAATCGGAGTTCGGACGGCCACCCACAACCAAATCCTAGGTGCTAATACGATATAGGAGTGCGGATCTGGTGACTAAGGGGGGGGTCCTTAGTCACTTGACTAAGCCCCCCTCGGCCTTTGGATTAATCTAATGGTCTAGATAAAGTGTTCAATTATTATTAAATGAAAAGGGTAGTTTTGGCATTATCATAAATTCATTAATTCTTAATTTCAGTTTTGTTTTATTTTATTTTTTTCCTTCCTCTCCAACCGTCTCCTTCTTTCACGTTCACAGAGAGAGAGAGAGAGAGAGAGAGAGAGAGAGAGAGAGATGCGATGTCAATGGCGACGGTGATAGAAGGGCCGATGATAGAGAGAGAAAGAAGATCTCGACGGCGTTGATGGAGAGAGGAAAAGGCGTCGCGACGGAGGCGGTAGCATTGGAGAGAGAGAAAGTAGATCTCGATGACGATGGAGAGAGAGAGGCGATGCGGAGAGAGCTTCGACGATGATGGAGGAGAGAGAAGCGACGCGGTGATGGAGAGAGAGAGGTAACGACGGCTGTAGAGAGAGTTGGCGGCAGCGGCGGCGACGGCGGTGGAGAGACATCGTGTACATCGTCTGAAGGAAGAACAGTGATTTGTATAGTTTATATGTTTTGTAACACTAGTTTGTATTGTTAGTATTTTTGTACAAAATGTCAGTATGATTTGTATAGTTTGTATGTTTTGTAATATTAATTTGTATACTTTATATGTATTTATTTGTGCTGCAAATCACGTCGCTTTGTATTGTAAGTACTAATATTTGTATACTTTATATGTATTGATTTGTGATGCAAAAAAATATTACAAACATGGTTGACAAAAATGACAAACATGTGGACAAAAATAACAAACATTACAAACATACAAAAGAAACCAACAAACATTACAAACATTACAAAAGAAACCGACAAACAGTACAAAGCATACTACACGTACAGAATATCACTACTTACAATACAGATTGGTAAACTTGTATTACAAACAAATGAATACAAAGTATACAAATCATAACATAAAAGTATACAAACTTGAATAACAGAAGTTACAAATTACAAAATAGTCATACAAACATTACAAACAATACAAAAGAAACCAACAAACATTACAAAAAACAAACATTACAAACATGGTTGACAAAAATAACAAACATTACAAACAATACAAAAGAACCAACAAACATTACAAACATTACAAAAGAAACCGACAAACAGTACAAAGCATACTACACGTACAAAATATCACTACTTACAATACAGATTGGTAAACTTGTATTACAAACAAATGAATACAAAGTATACAAATCATAACATGAAAGTATACAAACTTGAATAACAAAAGTTACAAATTACAATATATACAAGGTTTAATACACTTGTATATCCAAAACTTTCACGGTTGTGCCAATAATATCCAAATTTTTTGAAATACAACTTATATCCATGTTTTAAAGTTGTTCTTTGCCAAATCTATCCATTTCTCAAAATATTTTTGGTTAAATACACTTGTATATCCAAAAACACCTTTAAAGAATGTGAAGGAATTGGATATAAGTGGTATTTTGGGAAATTTGGATATAATTGGCACAACCGTGAAAGTTTTGGATATACAAGTGTATTTAACCTATATAACAAATAGTCATACAAACATTACAAACAATACAAAAGAACCAACAACATTACAAAATAACAAACATTACAAATATTACAACTTGTATTACAACAAATGAATACAAAGTATACAAATCATAACATAAAAAGTACTCTCTTTCTTCCCCAATTTCCCCATCTCTCTCACACGCATAATGCCATGTCCAAACAATTCCCCAATTCCCTATCTCTCTCGCAGAATTGCCAATTCCCCATATCTCTATCACTTACCTGTTGGGACCGAATTCACCAGCAGCCCAAAAAGCATGCTCCTCCAGGGGTCAGCTTCTCCTCCGCGAATTTGATCCAGAACCGAGTCACGGCTCTCTCGCAAGGATCGGCGGGAAGCAGTGGGTAGGATTTGGAGAATGAATCGTCCACCGCTATGGATTCGAAATTAACCGGTGGTAGGTACAAATTTCAGCGGCGGCCAGGATCGGAGAGGGTGAGTGGTACGGGACAGAAAATAATCCCACCGCCTCGGAAAATTTCCAGGACAGGCGGCAGCTACAAAATCCCACCTGCGGCCGCGATCAGAGAAGGCGAATGGACAAAGCTCTTTTTTATTTTTTTTATTTAATTGTTAAATAAATAAATTAAGTAGTTATCTTCTTGCCCTTCATTAAATCAGGTAAATCTGAACCATTAGATTTTAATGAGCTTCAATGGCTGAGATTGGCTTAGTCATATGACTAAGGGACCCCCCCTTAGTCACCTGATCTTAGCCCTACGATATAGGAGGTTTGCCCTATGTTAAACCTAACTAAGAGACAATAAATTGCCTAAGAAACCCAGCATTCAAGCCTCTTTCAATGAAAGGAAGGGGGGTTTTCTCTCTACCTATGTTAGAATGACAAATAGATTGATAGGCTTTCACACAACACAATCATTCATGAATAATACATCCACATTCACATTAAACGCAACCACAACACAAATCATTCAATCCATACAAGCATTCACATAATTGTAGCTAGGGTTTACAAACACCCAAGTGAAAGAAGGGAATACTCCATGCTAGGAGAAGGCAAACACAAGAGAGAAGAAGGGAAACCATCCAAGAGATGTTATACTTGCTACTTGTGTTGAAGATATCCTCCTTGGGTGGAGGAATCCCAATTTCTTGCTTGAAAAATGAAACCCTAGCTTTTCCTCTTCTTCGATTCGTCACTCTCACTCTAGAAATCTGAAGAAGAAGAAGAAGAAGAAGTTTCTCACACTAGGTCTCCCCCTTTTCCCTTTGGCACAACCTTCTTTATATACCCAGATCAGGCTTAGTTCATGGTCTTAGTTCACGACCGTGAACTGAAAGCCCAAACCGTGAACCAGCAATGAAACGCGCTGCATCACTAACTTCTGTTCACGGACGGAGGTATGAGTTCACGGTCTTACGATCGTGAACTGGCTCGTGTCCTGTGAAACCCACCTTGCTCTAGATGCCTAGCAGTTCGCAGGGAATGCCTCCAGTTCATGGTCTTAGTGACCGTGAACTCACAGCCAAAATCGTGAACTGCTGCTATTTCCACTATTTGACTCGATCTTTCACCCTTTAGTTCAATTTTCGACTCCGGGGTTGGTTCCACCTACCAAAGCCCGAAATACACCAAAATAAGGCACAGCGCGGCGTAAAACCAAACCACCCGGAGTAAAAATTAAAATACGTCAAACGACTAAGTAAATCAAGGATAAAAACTAAAAAGTGTACAAATGAGCCCGAATCATTATCTTTCATTTATAAAGTTTTGTTTTGTAGGTCAAAAAGAAAAATTGTGCTTATATTTTATTCACTTCTCTCCCGAGTATTGCCTACGCGCTCGATGCTATATATTCTCCGTACCGCAAGTTATCACTTGCTCTTTTACTTCAGGTTATCAAGTGTCATTAAGTATATGCATTATATAGAGATACAAAGTGATCACAGGAGTGATCACATGGGAAAGTCCTTTATTTTATTTTATAAGTACACGGGAAGCAGAGGTACAATTGCAAAACCATAACCAGAAGCTTCTCAATAAGACACGGGAAGCATAGGTACAAATTGCATACACATATTAAATATATATCATATTTAAAGAGGAAACAGTACTACTCCCATGCTTAAACCCTTGGAGTTGGGAAGAGCACTAGTGGGTTCAGTTTCTTCAGCGTGACGCCATACCTCTCTTCCATCTCCAAATCCCCCGCCGCCGTTCCCTCCGGCAGCGACCAATCAAACCCGTGGACCAAAGTAGCCACCGCCAGCTGGATTTCCCTGACAGCCATCGGCAGCCCGGAACAAATCCTCCTCCCGCTCCCAAACGGCAGGAACTCGAAGTGGCTACCCTTGAAATCCACGTCACCAACCATGAATCTCTCCGGCTTGAAACTCGATGCATCTTCCCAGTAACGCGGGTCCCTCCCGATTGCCCACACGTTGACGAACACGTGGGCGCCCTGAGGTACTGTGTAGCCCATGACGTGGCAGTCCTTGGCCGCCCGGCGTGGCAGCAGCAGCGGCGCCGGAGGGTGGAGTCGTAGGGTCTCCTTCACGCATGCGCAGAGGTAAGGCAGGTCGGCGAGGTCCGATTCTTTGATGACGTGGCCTTCGGGGAACTTGCCGTCGAACTCCCGGCGAGCTGCCGTCATTGTATCGGGGTTCTTGAGAAGTTCCGCCAGCGCCCATTCCATGGACGCGCTCGTTGTATCTGATACCGCCGCTAACATTTCCTGACCAGCATATTCATCATTATTGGCACGTCGCGTTGAATATTTTTATCAGTTTTTTTTAGCGAAAAGAAAATGTTATTATTATTATTTTGTCCTTTCGTAGTAGGTAGAATGTCTTCATCATCAGGTAGAGAGAAGATTTATGGTGACGTAAGGGAATTACCAAAAAGGTGTAACTGATCGCCTCGTCGGAGAATCCTATGTCGAGCAACGCGTCAAGAAAGTCACGGCCAGGGCCGCGGCCGCCGTTACCGTCACGATGATCACTTGTCCTTAGTTCCCTCCGCCGGGAGATAAGTGGGTCCCACAGCTCCCTCAGCTTCGCCACGCACACTTCCGTACGCTTCCTCAGACCTAGGAGGTCGAGCCGGCTCAACGACGGATAAAGGTCCGAGATATTCGGAGCTGCGTAAAGCTCCATCATGTCCCTAACGATCCCGCTCGTCCGCTCGCTGTCCCCACCTTCCAGCTGGATCAGATCCTTGGACACGTAAGTGCTGGCCAGGCAGTTGAACGCGTAGGCGAACGCCACGTCACGGATCCGGACCGCTTCCCCTCGCTTCCGGTTCAGAAACCGAGCCATCTCTCGAGCGTGCTTCTCCCTTAAGTCCGACTGCTGTTCGATTGCCCTGGAAGTGAACAGCTCGGCTCGAACCATCGAGCGGAGGGATCGCCAGTGGTCCGTGCAGTGGGTGGACCATGCGATGGAGTCGTGGTTCAGCTCGGGGTCACGAGCGAATGACACGTGGGGTACGCTTCGACCGGAGAGGTCGTGGTCGTGGGTTTTGAGGATCTCGCTGGCTGCTTCCGGTGTTGAGCCGACCACGACGGTTTGGGTGCCGAGGCGGAGGGAGATGAGTGGGCCGTGGGCTTGGGAGAGTCGGGCGAAGGCTACGTGGGGCATGGATCCGACGTGGAGGAGGTTGCCGAGGATGGGCCAGGGTTTTGGGCCTGGGGGGAGGTGGAGAGTCGGCCTGCGGTTGCGGATTAGGAAGAGGGAAAGCAGGAGGAAGAGTATGGGTAGAGCAAGCAGTGAGTGGGGGAAGAACGTGGCGGGAAGAAAGGGGAAATGGGATTCTGCGATGGTCGCCATTAGTTATGGGGATGCTAAACGATGCTGGCTAGGGATTGTTGATGGAAATTGGTGGTGGTGTTATGGGGTATTTATAGTGTACTTAGGGAGGAGAAAAAGAAGAGAAAGGGCAAAGGCTACCACCAGGGTTAAGAGAAATGAAACGTGTAATGATGTTGCGGGATAGTTAGGGATGACAATTGAACTCGCTTTCTAAGGTACACAATCGAGTTCAATTCGGTTAAAGTGAATAAAAAATTCGACGTTGACAATTACTAGGATGCTGCATGTAAATTTTACTTTTGGAATTTGCTGGATCATTTGAATGGAATTACGCCAAATTTCGACTTTGGAAGAAAAACAACATCATTTTCCATATTATCATAATAATTATGAATAATTTAATGATGTATTGGTCTTCATGACAATAGTTTTACCAACATGGATAATTATTGATGTAAATAATCTTTATAGTTTTATAATTGTAGAATTTTTTTTTTTGTTAATATAATGACATGGATGTTCGGTCGAATTATTGTTGAAAATCAAATAAATCTTTTATTGAAATAAAACGATAAAGCGCAGAAGAAGACATGACACAATCATTTATGTGATATTCTCGTTTAGTGTGAACGAGATTAATCAACAGAGAAGGAGAACCCTTCTCAGCTATTCTTTTCTTCGTGCGGCTGTTACGTTTACAAAACAAGAGAGGAGACTATTTATATAACCCTCATACATCAATTACCTAGGGTTATACCAAATGTAAGATAACCTAACGGTAAAGCTGTCGTGACAATGAAGGTTTGGGATTTGCAGATTCCAGGTTCAAATCCAAGCGAGATCCGTTGGTGTTCCCGGAGGTACAAGACAGCTAAGGGCGAAGCTCCGTTGACGTCGAATTTGATTGTAGGTGTCCACCAAATTTAATAGGACCTGCTGTTACAAAGTGACACGTGAAGTTGAGGTTAAAAAATATTAATCAGGGCTACACGTAGGGACTAAGAGTGCTAAAGACAAAACAGTCCATACATGCACGTGGCCTTTATTATATTTTTCTAATAAATGCACTCGCTAAATTTAATTGGAGTTTGGAGAAATCCGGCCCAAATAGACCCATCGTAAATCATATTCCCTATACATTGGAGTAAATGACACATTTGGTCACTGAGATTACTAAATTGTGTCATGTATAGTCACTAGAAAAAATTTATATCAATTTTGGTCACTCGAATTACAGAAACTGGTCAAATTTAGTCACTCTCCCGTCAGTTTCCGTCCAAGTAGTTGGACGGAAACTTTTGGGAGAGTGACTAAATGTGACATGTTTCAGTAATCCGAGTGACTAAATGTGACATTTTTTAATAATTCGAGTGACCGGAGTTGGACAGAGGCTACAGGAGAGTGACCAAATGTGACCTGTGTCAGTAATTCGAGTGACCAAAATTGATATTAAATTTTTCTAGTGACCAAATATGACACGATTTAGTAATCTTAGTGACCAAATGTGTCATTTACCCCTATACATTGTGAAAGGCAAAGTTTTCCGTCAGGGCTCATCTTTGTCAAGTTATGCGTAGCTGATTGAGATTTGATTTTTTATAAGATATTTGATTTATTTGGATCTTTTACTTTTGAATATAAATGGCGAAGCGAGTAATATTTGTTTCTTTAGTAATACTTTTTAATAAGATATATATGATTGAAATGGACTTGTTTGTTTGAGGGTGTCAAATTTTATAAACGATCACTTATGATTAAGGTCATTAATAAAACGGTCGCCTAAATTTGTTTCTTTAGTAATATAATTTATGCTTTGTGCAAATTAGCTAGTCATTCCATTAAGTTTCATCCGTTTTTTCTTTTTAATGGACACATTAACAGGCAGCAGCAAATAAAATGAATTGAGAAAATGACTATTTTTGTGAGGTGGCATGCATGTTGATGCATCAATATGAACAGACAAAAATTGATGGATATGGATTAAATGACCAATGTCGGAAATTAGCATGTGCTGGTCGGCCCTATGTCACAAAGCCTCTATTATAGGGGGGAATGGATCAGGTCAGTAACCTTATGGTGAGTAACCTTGAGTAACTCATCCACATCAGCATGACATCAGCATCATCTCTCTCATGGAAAGCCTTTAATTTTTCCCTTTTTAATCTTTGACGGACGATTTCTCGCTCATTTTAAGTCGAAATTTAATTTTTTTTGCACAGTTAGATCAGATTAATTGTGCTCTTCAAAATGATATCCACTTTAATATATTTTTCGAACAAAAAAAATTGAGCCATTTTTTACCAGCCTATACTATATGGTATTGACTGGTATTGAAATAAAAGCATACCTATGTTTTGAAAAACGTACCATGGTGGTATGAACAAACCAATACTGTAGGAGGGTTGAATACATGATAATAGAAGTATATTAATTGTAATTTACGACTTTTAACATTGTATACCACACAATACCACCCCGTACCAGTGTGGTATTGTATGGTATTGTGTGGTATTTTTTGGTCCTGTAATTTGTTCACCCAGAAATTTGTAGATCCAATAGATCATGATGAACTCGTCCCTTCTGTGCAAACGTTTTCAAAAAAGAATTAAAAACGAAGAAGATACCATACAATACCACCCCGTACCAGGGTGGTATTGTATGGTATTGTGTGGTATTTTTTGGTCCTGTAATTTGTTCACCCGGAAATTTGTAGATCCAGTAGATCATGATGAACTCATCCCTGCTGTGCAAACGTTTTCAAAAACGAATTAAAAACGAAGAAGATACCATATGGTATGCAGTTGGTACCGAGAGGCCAGAATTTTTTTTTCCTAAAAAAATATTGAAAATTGATCTCATTTTGTAGAGCACGGTGAACTCGTTCCATCTGTGCAAAAAAAATTAAAATCCGAGTTAAAACGAAAAAGATATGAGTCAATTTAGAAAACTAGTGAAAATAAAAATAGTCTTTAATTCTCCATCTTTAGATCTGGATTTTCTAAATGAAGGGTCCAGATTTGGTTATTGATGGATGCATAACCCATGGTTATGCACCCTATCTTGAGCCATTATAGGGACGTAATTTTGTGAAAGATTGAGAGCCTCGTGTTTCTTGAAATTTTAAGATATTATCTGTATAATGTGTAGCACAAAATTAAAACATTAATATGCTTTTGATATGTTGATACCATATTGGCATATTCTATAATGCAGGCTTGGCCATGGGTTCAAATATTTCTTATTTGTTTTAGCAAATATTTTACCTACCTATTTCACTTAGCTTGACTATAATGTAAGTTTAACAACGCCACATTAATATTTTGATCATTTAATTTTTTTCATTTAACTCATTATCTAATTTATTTTTCTAAAATGTAAGTTTAGTCTCTCAACTTCAACATTTTAAAAATTTTAGTTCTTAAACTTCAAAGTATGTCCATTTTGCTCCCATTATATGAATAATTATGTTTTTTTCCCTCATAACACTTTGGGAATTAATACTTATAAATTTAGTCTTTAAACGCAAAAAATTTATTCCTATTACAATAAACTTTATGTTTCTTAAGATAATCTCGAATTGAATAGTTCAAAAACTTCATTTATTCGATATTAAAAAAATTGGCCTACATCATTATTTGTGGAACAGTGTCTCGAGTATCAATTGGACCGCTCCGAAAATGAGTATTTGGTTATTGGTGCAAATATGAGTTACAGTTTTCCTAATATATTACACGTGCGACCCCAAATATAAGTGGATTTTTATGTTCTTAACCATTTGTTTTCAAAAAATACTCCTAATATTTGATTCATAGAATTCAAGGTAAAAATGACATTTCAAAGAGAACAAAGAGACACGCCAGATCGAAGATTTAGAGAATCCAATAATATGGACAACTATACTAATTAAACTATCATGGATTTTTTGGTTGTTGATTAAAAAGCAAAATTAATATCGATTTTGGTTTTTTTTCTGGTGAATGATAATATTGACAACTATACTACTCCAACTTGTTATCAATCACATGTTTCACGAATGAAAAAACTATGTAAGACGGACCGTTACTTTCAATTTGTTTGGGAGCAAGTCAATTAATTGATTGGTCGACCATCAAAAGGATCGAAAGTTTGGTATCAATATTTGAGATATAGCAAATATCGAGTCAAACTTATCACTATTTAATTGGTATTATCAAATACCTACTATATATGTTTTAGGGATTGAGATTGAGATTGGAGTGTTACTCGATACTTGTGTTTATGGGATTAAGATCGATATATACCAAAATATCGAGAAATATCAATAATTTGTAATTAATTAAATATAACACACATCCTCAATGACAACTCATAATTTCTCGTACGTTCACCCCAAGTTTAACTTTCAAGTTTTTTAATCACTCTTGCCTCTCACTTAATCTCTTATTATTTCCAAAACACAAAAAAAACAGACTTTTATTAGTCGTCTCTCAACCTCCAATCAATTGAATCAAAGATTATCAAGGATAATATTGAGATATCACCATTTCATCCTTCTCCTTGCCTTAAGTCTTGGCAAACTCAAAATCTTTTGTCTAGTCTCTTTGCCCCAAATGAGAACACGTTCTGAATCCACTCAATGGAGACTTTGTGAACTTCAATTAGTTTTTATTGACTTTATTTTAGGATTGTGATTGATTATAAGATATTATACTATATTAAATATTTTGATATTTTATATTGTGATATCGATACCGTACCGATTTCCATCTCAAGTTGAAATATTTACTATTAGTTAGGGCATGGCGAATGAGTGAGTAATTTCATTCTTTTCTCTCCGTGATTATATAGTGGTAATATAAGTTCCTTTTAGCATTACTTGTTGTTTAAGCGATTCGGATATGAGAGCTCCTTGTTGAAGATTAATGATAGTAGTCATAGTATCACTAGCTAGATAACACCTTGCTCTCCATATTAGACATTAGAAATCTTCATACACCTATTTGAAATTGAATGGATTTTTTGTTTAGGAGTTTGTTGGTTCACTCTTGAAATAAATAAATAAAATCTCAAATTCACAAATAAAACATTTATTTTATCTCAAAACTAGTGATTACCACTACAAGTAAAAAAAATCGAGATCATAAATAATGTTCTTTAAAGGCAAAAAATAGTTGCTAATGCCTTTTAGTGAACAATTGTTTTATAGCAGAATTGCTCGATATATTCTTGTTACAAATTCCTAGCGTAAGCAATCAATGATTGGTTGCAAAAATTGCTACCACAACCAATTCCACAAAAACATTAAAAGATCCTCGAGGTTTCGTGACTATTTAATATGGTTGTCATAAGTCCTTATTTAGTGGTGGAAATGGAGGTGTTTGGTCTCCATAAACACCAATGTCTAGTTGACTACCAATTTATATAACTTTTAGTAACCAATATGTTGGACAAGTCCAATGTTATGATCAATAAGTCATTTTGGCCGGAAAATTAAGGTTTATCAACCAATGATAATCAATAAGTCATTTTGGTTTCCTCCTCTCTGACAAACCCTATATTCGAACTAGTCGGCCCCTTTTACGTTTTGATGCTCGCTAAGCAGATAATCCAGAGGTCAAGGCAATGGTGAACTTTGTTTGGGAAGAGGAAATTCCTGGGACTCCTATGTTTCAACTTTTGGAACGTTTTAAGAAGTTACACCATTTGCTCTGTGACTGGAGTAGAGCTGGTACTACAAATTCCCTGCGGAATATTAAAACTCTTCAAGCCGAAATTGATAGAATCAAATTAGTTCATCCTATTGATTGGGATACTATCCGTAATCTGGAAATCGAACTAAATCATCAGTGGGAGGCTGTGGAGATATACTGGCAACGAAAGTCTAGAGTCCACTGGTTGAAGAAAGGAGATAAAAATAATTCCTATTTCCATACAGTTACGAGGACTAGGCGAAAACAGAACTTCGTAGCAGGACTCCACAATGATAGTGGTGAATGGATCACGGAGGAAACTGGCAAGGAAGAAATCGCTAGTTCTTTTTACCACACACTTTTCACCTCGGAGAACCAGGTGCTGAACATGGTTGATAGGGTGGCTGCACTTTCTCTAGCCCGGAATGTTACACCTTAAATGAATGCTAGCCTCACTGTTGCAGTCCTCCCGTCCTAATTTAGGCAAACATTTTTCTCGATAGGGTCAAAACAAGCACCTAGTTCTGATGAGTTCACAGGAAAATTCTCTAAGACTTTTTGGGACATTGTTGGTGAGTTGGTGATTGCTGCGGTCTGCTCTTTCTTTTTCACGAGCAAGATTCTCCGTAGCTTCAATCATATTTGGCTGACATTGATCCCCAAAATGGATAATGTGGAAACCATGAGACAGCTTCGTCCAATAAGTTTATGCCAAGTTGTGTACAAAATCATAACGAAAATCATGGCTGAACGATTGGCTTGTCTTTTGCCACAAATCATCTCGGAAGGCCAGAATGTGTTCATCCGTGAACGCCAGATTGTAGAGAATATTCTCCTTGGACATGAGTTAATGCACTACCTAAAAATCAAAAAGCAAGGTAAGAAAGGGTACAGTGCCCTAAAGGTTGACATGGAAAAGACCTATGATAGGGTCGAATGGCAATTTATCCTTGCTTTTTTGGACAAGATGGGTTTTAACTCAACATGGAGAGGCTGGATTCATGAATGCCTCCGATCCACTTCGTTTTCGGTCCTGATGAATAGCACCCCTTCGGGGTACTTTGCACCATCTTGGGGTCTTCGGCAGGGGGATCCTTTATCTCCCCTGTTGTTTGTGCTCTGTATGAAGGCATTTGCGGCTCTCCTTAAGAAGGCTATCTCTGAACGAAAGCTCGAAGGAGTTAAAGTGGCCCCCCGTGCTCCTCGCATCTCACATTTATTCTTTGCGGATGATTCTTACTTATTTCTCTGAGGGTCTCTCCAGGAGTGTGAGAATCTGCTAGAAGTTTTGAATGAATATGAGGAACTCAGTGCCCAGAGGGTGAACTTGGATAAATCTGCAGTCTGCTTTAGTAAAAATATTGTGGTACCAAATCAGGTTTTCCTGACCCATATTCTAGGGGTAGGGACGGTTGGGTCCATGATAAATATCTAGGCATGCCTACGCTAATAGCCCGTCTAAGATGGCTATGTTTCGTTACTTAGAAGAGAAGCTTCTGGAAAGACTTTAGGGGTGGAAATGGAGGAGTTTATCTTGGGTAGCTAAGGAGACGTTGATTGAATCTGTTGCTCCGGCTCTGCCGTTGCATGTAATGTCCTTTTTCAAGTTTCCTCTGTCTCTCTGTAGGTTGTTGGATAAGCATGTGGCCAAATTCTGGTGGGGTGTTGAAGAAGGCTAGTAACGTATTCACTGGATGTCCTGACGCAATATGTGCAGAAGTAAGCATGATGAGGGGATGGGATTTTGTCGATTTGAGCATTTTAACCAGGCTCTCTTGGCCAAAATTGGTTAGCGTATCCTTAATGAGCCCAGTCACTCTTAGCCCTGGTCTATAAAGGGAAGTATTTTCCCAATGGAACATTCCTCAAAGCTACGGCTCGCTCTCGCCCGTCTTGGGGTTGGTAGAGTATCCTCTTTGACAGGAAATTATTAAGCATGGGGTTACGTTGGCATATTGGTAATGGGAAGACGACGTCTTTACTCCGGTCCAGCTGGATTCCACCCTTGCATCCCTCTCCCCCTGTATTTAACCCATAGGTGTTACCTGAGGGGGCTAGAGCATTAAGGGAAAGGGTTGCCTCGTCATACCTTCGCGTTTTTCCTGAAGAAGTTGATGGCTCTCTTACATCAACCTACGATGTTCATGGCTTGTGTCGCTGTACTTTGGAGGGTCTGGCTATCTCGTAACAAGGTTTTCTTTGAGGGCAAGCAGTTTGGGATACCGGCTTTGATGAGACATTTGAATCAGCAGTTTCAGGAATGGGTAAGTTTGTCGGTGGACCAGGTGCCTCAGCGGTTTACTTCATTGTCTCATCACTCTAGTCATGGTCGTCGAATGTGGCGGTATGCATGTGGGATGGGGCTACCCGAAGTGGATCTCACTCGGCAGGGGGGATGGTGTTGCTTACTCCAGACTGGGAGGTACTGGTGGCTTTTGGGGTTCAGTTTCCTTGCATTGATGACCCTATGGTGGTTGAATTGATGGCCCTGCAAGAGGCTATTTGGTGGTGTCTTGCGAGTAGCTTCACGGCAGTTAGATTTGTGGGAGATGCCCAGGTAGTCATTGATAAGATCAATCGGGCGCAGATTAGTGATAGCCGGATGGGGCTATTTTTGAAGGAATAGTACATTATTTTTCCTTGCATTATGGGTTTAGTGTGCGATTTGTAGGTCGGCGTAGCAATAGGGTAGCCCATTTTGTGGCTAGAAAGACCCTCTCTTTGTCTCCGACTATTAGTCGTTCTTTTGATTTCCAGACCTGGCTGATTTCCAGGATGTAACTACCTCTTTCTGAATCAATATATGATTATCTTTTGTAAAAAAAACATAGTGAATCATCAGTTGCATAATCTTAGAGAACTCAGAAAGTAGAATGTGATTAGTTAACTGAACAAGAGTGTTTAAAGGCAAAGTAGATTATTTGTCTTCCATTGGGAACAAATTCAGAAGTTTATTTGTGTACGTAGACAAAACCGTCTCGAGATAAAATAGGGGAAAATAGATGAAGAAGAACAGGGGAAAGTAAACTAGAGAAGAAAAACAGAGGAAGATACAACAGGGGTCTGTAACTCCTTAGAATGGACTGATCAACATAGTGATAACACTCAAACAGTCCCCCCGATACCAAGCAAAGGAAAGCTGTCTTTTGCAGTATTCTTGTAATGTATCACATTTCTCCAACAAAAAAGCCAGGTGGAGAGAAAATGAAGAAGTCAAAGACGCTTTGCCAAGATGAACACTTCAAGATGTGGGGAAGTACTCGGGCTAGCAATGGCATCCATATTCTCTAACAGCTTCTGTTTCAGACGCTCAAATATCAAATCCACACTCTGTGGAGTAATAGCTTTGAAGTGTTGTTTGATGAGCGCCTCCAACAGGACTCTTATTTGCGAGGCTGGGGTTTGAATCAACGTTTGGAACTTCTCCGGTGAGAGAGGAGCCATTTTCATCATCTTCTGTATGCTGAAGCATCCTTTCTTCGTTATTGAAGCTTCTAACTCTTCAGCTTGGGGGTAGTACATTGGTAAGTAGAAACTCTTCAGCTTTTCTTCGGAGACGAGCCCCTAACCAAATTTTGAGGGAACAAAAAGAAATAAGAAAGTTGGAGAGAGGAATCAATGATTGAATAAGTATATATATATGTATAGTTGCAATTAGGGATAGAAATAGTAACTTGAACCTGCTGCTGCGTTAGATATTACTTGATTTGACTCACGTCATTGTGAGTATTATCCAACCCGCAGTAGTCCACGATAGGATAATTTCAACCAATCCGCCTTGCTCAAATCTTAACTTGTTGTATATCAATTGGTCTCAATATCTAATTACATTTCTCTTATTTTTGCTTTTCTCAATTATATTTGCACCCAATGAAACTTTAAATTGATGCCACACTTAATCTTTCACTTAATTATATTCAACTACTCATTCTCGTGACCGGATAGGGTGTTAACACTATGTTAACACTTTTAATAGGATTTTTCCCCAGAAATTTAACATTGTTTAAAAAAACTACAAAAATAGCACCAATTCCCAAATTCCAAAAAAGCACCCGTTCTAAAAAACTGCTGGGTGGAGGCGTGGTTTTCAATGAAAACCGCTTGGGTTAGGAGCATTTTTGTTGAGACCGCAGCGGGTAGGGCAGTTTGGTTCAAAATCGCAGCCCCACCCAGCGGTTTGGTTCTTTTTTCAATTATTCCTAATCTAGGTGTAAACTTCAAACGAACATATCTTTGTGTTCGGGTAACCGTTGTCCCACCCAGCGGGTTGGTCCTTTTTTATAAGCATAAATTTCAAGATCTTGCAAGCCGCAAATGGCCGTAGGCAGTTTGGTCCCGCCTTCGTCCCGAAAAAATGTCGTTTGCTCCAAAATTCGAACGTCATGAATTTTTTTCCATTTCCAATAAATTTTTAAGGACTACAATTTTTATCTTAGATATAATTTCGGAATGTACGTGGATTTGTGAAATGAGAAGGTGAAGTTATTCCCAAAATCTCGTATATCCGAAAATAATTCCTATTTTGAAAATTTCTTCCTATTAAAAGTTGTAGTCCTTGAAAAGTAATGCAGAATTAAAAAAACATTTCATGACGTTCGGATTGCGGAGTACATAGTTATGGACGGTCAAAGTTTGGCAAAATCGGAAAAAAGCCCATTCGGGGTAGCAAACGACGTTTTTTCAGTAAGAATGAGGGACCGAATCGCTTATGGCCATTTGAGGCGTGCAAGATCTCGAAAAGTTATGTGGAATCAAAAAACATTTCGCTACGATCGGATACCCGAGCACAAGATACGTTCGTTTAGAGTTGCCTAGGTTAGGAATAATAGGAAAAAATGGACCAAACCGTTGGGTGGGGCAGCGGCTTTGAACCAAGCCGGCCCTACCTGCTGCGATCAACAAAACTGCACTGAACCCAAGGGTGCTATTTTTTGAATTTTTCGGGATTGGGTGCTATTTTTGTAATTTTTTTAAACAATGTTATTTCTTAAAAAAATCACTTTTAATAAGAATATTATTGTAGTCCATCTCAACTGCTCATTTATATCTCTCTACCTTCGTTCAACGCAAAACTAATTTTCCCCAAATTTGTTCCAAATCCAGATCTCAAACCCCAAACTTCTCAGTCATCGGTACTTGGATCTCAACTTTTAGTCCAGGCCCAACACGACAAGAAACTTCACTTTTTTGGCGTCGACAAAGTAAATAAACTTTCGTCGCCTATACAGCATTAACAGAAAGTTCTGCTACAAAAAAATGGGTTTGTTGCTGAAAGAAAGAAATTCTCTGACGAAGGTCAACGATTAAGTGACGAAGGGCTTGCTTCTCCTAACTAGCTCACGATTTTCCCCCACATTTTCCCTCTTGTTCTGTACACCTCTGGTGTACCTTTGATGATTAATAATATATTCACATTCATGGGAAAAAAACATTTAGACAAGGGTTTTATAAAATTGTGGTCTACTTTATGAAACTTGTGAGCTATTTTATGTGAGTTCTGGTCAAGTTCAATGAACTTGTGGTGCTTTACGAAATTGTGGTCTATTTTATGGGATTTGTGGTCTGTTTCATGAGACTTGTGGTCTATTTTATAAACTTGTGGTGTGCTTTAATAAAATTGTGATTTGCTTTATGAGACTTGTGGAGTTCTACATGTGATTTGAGATATGCTTTTATAAACTTTATTGTGGTGAGTTCGTTGTTTTTTTTCTAAAGTTTGTGGGTTTTTTGTGTTGTGATTTCTTGTGTTTATGGTATGTGTTTGGTGCATCCAATTAATGCACTCCTTCCCCAATTAAATGCACAAGGCATGCATGTTTCCGCTCCCCCAATTTTTATTCATTACCAACGTACCCCTATGGCTCTTCCCCCTCATCAATTATGGTTAACCCATTTAAATTTAAGAAAGTCATCAAAACAAAATGTTTCTATTGGTTGGAGCTATTGTTAGTATCATACTAACAAAAAAAGTATTAGCACACTAGGTCTGCCAACTCATTCTCTTATCAGTACTTTTCATTAATGAAACGCTTTTCCTTTGTTTTGTAGCAAAAAAACATAAAATTTTACGTTTATTTTTATGTGAGAATGATTCGACTTGTCCCGATTCGTACTGCACGAGTTTTATCTAACCTGACCCGTGTTTGGTGTCGAACAATCATGGATATTGAGTAATCTATCCCGCCCCACCCATTTGTCATCATTAATTAGGACGGTAAGTTTGGTTGATCTTTCAATTTTAACTGAAATCAAATCGGTAAGAAGTTTAACGATTTTGAATTTTGGTTATAAATCACTTATCGTCTTAATGATTTTGGTTTCAATTAAAAGAAATACGAAACCAATAACAATATTCTAACTAAATCAATAACCAAAACAAATTGATAGGTCGAGCTAGTTGCCATAGTGTAAGAAACATCAGGTTGATGGAAGATAATAGATATATATGGTGAGAGTTTGACATACCAACTCGGCTAAGTCCGCGAGGCAAGTGCCGACCAGGTCGAAGACCACACCCAGGCGGGTCTGAGACAGAACCGCTGCAGGGGGCAAACATAACGCCGAAATCGCCAGCAAGCCGCCGGCCACCAGCTCTTCCGCTCTGGCATCAAAGAAAGCCTCCATGTCTATTGTGAACTGACCCGAGTAGGCCCTCGCGACATCTTCATCGAATCCCGTGCATTGGATGGAATCTCTACGACCGGCGGCCGTTAGTTCTCCAGGAACCCTGGAGATCCAGTGGAGGGAAGAAGAGATGGACCCCAAATGCAGGCTGTTCTTGGGGAAGAGGCGCCCGTAGAAGCTTCCTGGGACGCCGGCGGCGAAGTAGTTGTCCTGGTGGTAGGTCTGAAGAGAGCGGAAGAGGGTGTTGAAGTCATTGTTGGTCTGGTCGTTGAATGAGACTTGAAACTCTAGTGGTAGTTTGGTCGTTGATGCTTGGTTCTTATGGTTGACCGCTTCCAAGATGTTTTGTACCGACATGAAGGTGGTTGGTCCGATAGAACACCCGAAATCAGCTACGTGGAAAGTGATGGAAGAAGTGGCGCTTAGTGGGAATAAAGACTTCAAGTCCAGCTCGTGTTCGATGGCTTCTTGCATCAATTCCTTTGCTCTGTCCACCACAATTTTCTGCAAAGAAGTAAACACACGTAAGATATAGATATCGGAGTTTCAAACACGACATCGCAAGTAGGTTCTTAATATGATATCAGAATTTTGAGGTTTTATTGGTCGAGGGATTCAACGTTTGAAACATGACACCCAATATCTAAGAACAAACATAATATAAGTATATAACTATGGAGATACAATGAAAAGGGAAAAAACAAAGAGTAAAAATGTCATAGGCCAACTAATACTAATAGTTCGAGTTGTTGTAAAAAACGAGCTTAACCACTTCTTTATCGTGTATGCGTATGGTAAAATGGAGGGACTTGCCTGGTAAACAGAATAATGTGAATAGCTGTAAGCATCATCTCCGCCATTCATTGGACATGCTTGAATTATGGTCTCCACCTCCTTCCCCATCTCTGTAACATATGTTTCTCTCTGAGAGCTCGTCATCATGTTTCAGCTTTGATATTGCATGGCAAAGATATGAATCCACTATATATATAATGATGCTTTCTTCTTGTTTCTTCCCCTTCATCCTTCAAGCATACGATCAATGACCAAAAACTGACTACGCAACAACAGTGTGAGACCGAAAGGACTACTGGACGTTGAAATCAATGTTGGCTTGTTTCCATCTCCTCTCGATACCAACGATGTGCCTTTTTGTTATTTGCAAGGAGATAGAAATCATTGTTGTTATTGTTTTCGCCAATTTGCGAAGAGAGCGGATCGGCTTTGGCAACAGAACTCAGAAAGTGACAACAACTTAATCTTCTGATGTCCAAATCAACGATGTGTCTTTTTGTTATTTGCAAGGAGATAGAAAGTGACCTCATTTTATCAGCTGCTTACAACCACTGAAATGCTGGACTCTGCGGCTACTGAAGTTGGGTTGGGCCTTGTATTTGTTAAGATTCGTTTTAGTTGTTTACTTGTGTTGAGTAGTTTTGTGTAGGGCTTGTGTCGATTGATTAGAGGTAGAATAGGGTTGGGTAAGGGGGTATGGATGGATTTTGGTTTTAAATTGACTCACTCGTTTATTCACAAGTTGGTATAATTGTAACTAATATTCATTTAATTTTTTGTTTTTAGGGTTGGATTGGGTGGTTGGCGGATGTGTTTGGTTGAGTTTTGGGTTAACTCAAAAAAACAATTCTCCACAAGTCCATAAGAAGGTTGACAAACATATAAAATAATTTATTTTTAAAATAAGTTTCTCGCAGATTAGTAATATTATATGTAATTGATTTGAATGAGGTGGTTTATATTGATTAGAAGAATGGTTTAAATACCAATCTGTACAACAAAAACATGTACCCCACGTAACTACAAAGGGGGTAACAACCTAGCCACTACTCCACCAATTACATTAAATAAATGAGAAAGAAAATGATTTAAGTAGATTCCTTATCACGCCCCCGTAAGATGGTGGCAGGTACGACACCAATCTTGGAGCGAAGAAGCCGGAAGCACGTGATGGGCAACGGCTTCGTCAAGGAGTCGGCTAGTTGATATGTCATGGGGACATGTTGAACTCGGAGCTGCCGAGACTGCACAAGATCATGGATGAACAGGTAATCGAGAGCTAGATGCTTCATGCGGGAGTGATGTATGAGATTGGCGGAGAAGTTGACAGCGCCGAGGTTGTCGCAGGAGAGAGTCGGAACGGACGATACCAGTTGATGGAGCTCATGAAGAAGATTCTGAATCCACAGGAGCTCCGAGGTGGCATGGGTGAGAGTACGAAATTCGGTTTTGGTGCTGGAGCAAGCAACAGACCGTTGTTTCTTGGACCTCCAGGAGATGAGATTACCGCTGTAGTAGACAAGGAAGGCCATGGTAGAGGTGCGTTCATTGGGATCACCTGCCCAATCTGAGTCTGCGAAGGCGACAAGAGTCGGGGTAGAGGTGGAAGCAAGGCGGAGACCGAGGTGTGAGGTGCTCTTCAAGTAATGAAACAGTCGCTTGACATGTTGCAAATGAAGCTGAGTAGGTGCATGCAGAAATTGCGAGAGCCTGACATGTTGCAAATGAAGCTGACGGCAAAAGCTATATCGGGGCGGGTGCAGAGTAAGTATTGTAGGGAACCAACGACTTGTTTGTACAAAGTGAGATCGGCTGGAGGTGTGTCGTCGACGAGTAGCAGCTTGGCGGAGGACGACAAATGAGTGGGGGAGGGGTGTGAATCCACCATGCCGAACCATTCAAGAACACCATGCACGTACTTATGCTGAGAGAGGAGATAACTAGTAGGTGTCGGAATAACCTCGATACCAAGAAAGTAGTTCACAGGGCCGAGAGTCTTGAGAGAAAAACGAGTTGCAAGACGAGCCTGGATTTGCTGAAGAGAAGATGTATCATTGCCGGTAAGAAAAAGATCATTGATGTGTACCAGGAAATAGAGGGTAACAGAGCCCTTGTGATAAATGAACAAAGATGCATCCTATTTATACTTGACAAAGCCTTCTTCCTCAAGAAAGCCAGAGAGTGCCATATACCAAGAGCGGGGGGCTATCGAATTCCATAGATAGGCCGAGATAAACAACAAACATAGTCAGGGTGAGTCAGATCACGAAAGCCAGGGGGTTGTCATATAAACCGTGTCCTGCAAAGAGCCTTGAAGAAAGGCATTGTTGACGTTGAAATGCAGAATAGGCCATTGATGGGACAGAGCAATAGAAAACACTCTGCGGATGGTGACTGGTTTAAGAACGGGGTTATATGTATCATGGAAGTCGATGCCCGAACGTTGAGAGAAACCCTTGGCTACCAAACTGCCTTAAACCGCTCAATGGAGCCATTGGGATGGCATTTAATACGAAAGATCCACCTGTAGCCAACAAAATTAAAACCAAGGGGTCGAGGAACTAGAGACCAGGTGTGATTAGATAAAAGAGCTTGGATTTTAGATCGCATGGCCACATTCCACCGTGGGTTAGCAAGAGCTTGCTTGACCAAGGTGGGCTCAACTTCCATAGACGCAACCTGTGTGTGGAGCAACTTCTTGGGGCGGAATATGCCGCGTTGGTTGCGAGTGACTGGCCGATGAGCAGGCTTGGCCGGCGATGGAGGGAGATGATTCTGATGTGAGGAGGTATCATCGGGGAGCACAACCAAAGGTGAGGAGAGGTGATGTCGAGCAGCCGGAGTGCAGGGTTGTGGAGAGGAAGGCTTAGTGGAAGGTGGGGAAGGGATGGGAGGAGAAATGGAGTATACAGTGACAGGGGGAGTAGTTATGGCAGCCCGTGCTGGCGGATCAAATGAAGGGTCAGATGGAGAGGAGAGACCAGGAAAAGTAGCTTCGTCAAACTGGACATGGCGTGAGGTATAGAGATAGTGGTAAGAGGATCGTAAAAGTGATAAGCACTCTGGTTGAGAGAGTAGCCCAAGAAAATGCAACGTCGAGAACGAGGGTTTAATTTATGGGCGGAATAAGGGCGGAGCCAAGGGTAGCACAAACTGCCAAACACACATAGTTTAAGATAATTCGGGTTTTCATTGAACAAAGCATAGAATGGGCAGGTACCGTTGAGAGAAGTGGAGGGTAGGCAATTGATGACATAAGTGGCTGTTTGAAATGCATGGGACCAAAAACGAAGAGGAAGTTTGGCGGTATAGAGAAGAGAAAGACTGGTCTCGGCTATGTGTCGATGCTTGCATTTAGCTAAGCCATTATGTTGGGGTGTAGGGGGAGGGGTTAAGAGGTGAGTGATTCCATGAGATTGAAAGAAAGACCATAGTTCCTGAAATTCACCACCACCATCACTGTATACTCTTGGAATGGATGTATGGAAATAATTTTCAATCATGGTTTTGTAAGTGTTGAAAACATGATGAACATCAGATTTACGGCGAAGAGGATAAAGCCATGAATATCGAGAAAAATGGTCAACAATGACTAAATAATATGAATAATTGTCATGAGAAAGAATAGGAGAAGGCCCCCAAACATCCATATATAACAAGTCAAATGGACGAGAACTAGTGAGACTGGAAACCGAGAAAGGCAGTTTGCGGCTTTTATGAAGATAACAAGAGTCACACAAAGAAGAACAAGAAATAGATGAGATAGGCAGAGAGTGATTACGCAGCACTCAAGAAAGAAGCTTAGCATGAGGATGTCCCAACCGATTGTGCCAGACCGCAGAAGAGGGCCGAGTTGCCGCGGTTAAGGCAAGACGAACATGAGGAGAATCCACGGGCAGCTCATAAACATCACCTTTATTCGGGCCTCGTAGCAGGTGCGCCCCCGTGGCTAGATCCTTCACAACAACAAAAATCAGCAAAGAATTCCACTGAAACCGGATTGGATTTACACAGTTGAGCAACAAAGAGTAGACGACGTTTAATGGCAGGCACACGTAAGACATTATCAAGATCCAATCGCGTCATAGACGTGGAGAAATGAGAGTTGCCAACATGTGTAATAAACAGACCTGAATCATCGTCGATTAGCACCTCATCTGGACCATTATAATCGGTGTATAGGGAGAGATTACCAAGATCTGGCGTCATGTGATTGGTTGCAGCAGAGTCGACCAACCAGCCTGGTGAAGAGAAGGAGCCATCGGTGGTGTGATGAGCCTAAGGGCGCCCTTTGATACGATAGAAATCTTTCGCAGAGTGTCTATGACGATCACAAAATTGGCACTGAAGCCGAGGCCCACCGAGTGATGGAGCAGCTGATCCAGTGACATAGCTCGGCGTTGTTCGAGGTGAATTTGAGTTGCGTACCTGGCATGGACTGTCCTCGCGAGGTGAGTAGGAATCAGCACCGTAAAAGGAGTTGTTGGGGAAGGTGCCGCGAGATCCGCCAGAAGGGAGAGCATAACCACGACCACGAGCTGAAGAAAAAGTCGTGGTGGGAGCTTGAGTGGGTATACGAACAGCAACCAGATCAGCTTCAAAATTGACAAGACGATCGTGGTGATCTTCGATGGCAATAGGAGTGTCTCGAGCTCGAATAGCAGTAGAGAGATGGCCATATTCCTCACGAAGTCCACGAAGAATGTGGAGAATGAGATCTTCATCGGAGACAAGAGAGTTAATAAGAGCAAGCTCAGCGACCATGGTGCGCTGTGCCAGAAGATAAAGTGAGACCGGTTGATTGCCCTATGCTTCTTTGCCAAGTTTCTCCTCTAGATTGATGACGTGTTGGTGGGATTGATTGGCAAACATACGCTCTAAAATTGTCCATGCCTGACGAAACGTGGGGGCTGCATAGACATAGGTTGCAATACCCAGAGATATAGACGCAAGAATGGAATGAAGAGGTAGTTGATCTTGCCCGAACCACCGACGACGATCAGCGGCAAGGGTATCAGCGGCCGGAGCGGGATGAGTACCGTCCAAGAATTTGAGGAGGTTTAGACCACGAAGAAGGGTGAAAAGTTGCGGCCGCCAGGTAGGGAAATTATCGCCGGTAAGTTTGGTGGGCAGCTCCGAGGCAGGGTTCGATGTGATGATGGTGTTGGCTTCATCGAGATTGATAACACATTCGCCGGACATGATTGCAGGAGAGAAACGGTGACGAGAAGATGCAGTAGGGTACGCAGCAGCCCGTAGAGAAAAGGAATGGAAATTGATAGAGGAAGAGAGAAGAGATTTTAGTATGATTTTTAGGAGAAGAAGTTAAGGAAATCGGAGCCCTAGCTCTGATAATGGCACGCTAAAACACAACACCAAACTACGACCAAGTGTAATCGCAGTCCGGAAATGCAGTAACAGGCAAGCTCTAATTCTCAACCCGGGGTCTAGATCTACTGCTTACTCAGTGTATATTTGTTATCTAGAAAACTAAGTCGATTGATTGTGGTTTTAACTAAAAGAAGTAAGAAAGCAGGAAATGGTTCGGTTTTCTAAAGCAAAGGAAGAGTCACTCAGGAATGAGTCCCTCTAGCTCCTTAGTCAGGTCTCAGTTGTAATTACCCTGGGTTGATTTACTGTTGATTAAACTGCGGAAGATCCGACAGTAGCTTGGAATATCTTAAGCTGACCAATCCTTCTCAGGCAGGCTAACCGGCAGGCGCCTAACCTTCACCGGGATAGACTGCTGAGGCAATAAACACAAAACTCCACTACTGGAATTGGGTTCCAGTACAAAGCAGTAGATTGATAACTCTCGTATAACCAATTTACCACTACCGAATGATGAAGCTCTAACAACCTAATGAGATTCTATCTATCTCTGGTTGCAGCAGAAATCAAGAAAAGATGATCATAATTCAATTGATTCAATGAATCATGCATTATTCGATTAAAACCAAACAGTATAACAATCCCAAGTCATTACAATCAAGATCCCTAACACATGGAACTAGGGTTCTTCATACCCAAGTGAGAGAAGGTTCTACTCCATAGAGAGAGAGGGAAACAAAATACAAAGCAGTCATACTCATAACAATGGGAAGAATCTGCTCTGGGATGATGATCTTCACTCCAAGGATGACTTCCAAGCTTGATTGATGAAACCCAGCTCCAAACCCACTCTTAGGGGGTGTTCTTTGCACTTTCTCTCTCTAGGGTTCTGTTTTTGCTCCAAAAGTCAATTCCCTCTCCTTTGGCTCGAAATTGGGTTAAAACCCAGAAATTCCCGACCACACGGCCAAGGCCACACGGCCGTGTGACTTTCCCAGATGCGAGTGTGAGTGTGCAAAACGCCACTTTTCACTTAAGTGGCTTCGGCTATGCTACACGGCCAAAACCACACGGCCGTGTGGATTTCCAGGCTGCCCGTGTGAGCTCCGTGGACTTTCTACACGGCCACAAGGGGTCCCTTACACGACCAGTGTGGCTTGCCCGTGCAATTTGGTGCCACACGGCCACGTCACACGGCCGTGTGGGTTTTTAGGCGTGCCCGTGTGGCTTGCTCAGCCTCTCGCCAAACGTACAATCTTCGTCCAATCGACCCTGAACTCGTTCCCAAACCTTCATTCACGTACTAGGACCTGAAATATCACAAACAAGAACAACCTAGCGTGAAATCGGCCCGGGGACATATCATATCGGCATAAAACAAGTGAATCATACTGGCTTTGGTCATTAACACATGGACAACTTCAACAGTAACCTTGATAACCACCACAGAAGACATTCGAGTGCAGCAAAATCGGGTAAAGGAAGAGTTTCCCTTCTGTTCATGAACCGACATAGACTCGACTCAACCACATAGCCAAGACAGTCATCGCATGCATCAAACTCAAGAGATCAGAATTGAGACCGAGCAATCTAGGTCCTCACCGGGATAAAAGAGTATATAGAATATGAGAAAATGAATCGCTCACTCTCGACCAGTGGTGTCAGGACAATTTGATGCGAAAAATGCGCATGCTTATTCTCTCAATCCCTAACGTCTCTTCACCATGAAGGCAGCCTCTAAATGTTAGAGTTCACATGTAACAGCAGAGAACATGTAAAAACCACTCTGTGGAACCTTCTAAGAGATGCAAAAGGGTGATTTTCCATTGTAGACCGAAAGAAAGAAAAGTACACGGCTCAAAGGGGCTAACTATGGGGTATGACACATCAGGACAGTCAATTTGGTCGTGGGCTAGTCCTATGCCTCCATCATCTTAGTTAATGACAACGTGAATGCTACACATCATGAAAGAGGGATCTATCGCACAAGAAAGAAACGAGCAGACTCAAATCTATATGCTCTATCTCTCATTCTGATTCCCTGAACTGGATGCATAAAAGACTGTCAAGAACAAGTGATTAATCCAAGTCATAGTTGGCAAGCAAACAGTTGAAAAACTGAACCCCTACACAATTCTACTGCACGTCTCAGTCATCATCGTAGGTTGTCCTAGTTACAATCAAGCTGTCATGCAATAATTTGAAAGCCATTCGATTCACCACTCAAATCACAGTGCCAATATGATCATGCAAACAGCAATACTTGGAGCCCTCAAATCTCGAGATTTGGACAGCGGACTAGGCTCAAAGCACACATATATAGATTCCAACCGATACAAAGCACCCCCCCCCCCCACACTTAAGCACGACATTGCCCTCAATTGAGCAGAGAGAAAGAGAAGGTGAACGATGTTACCGGATGGAAAGACTGCCGGGGGACTAGAAGTGGACCAGTCAGCGGGGCTAGCATCAGCAAAACAAACTGGTGATAGAAACCATAGTTCCAAGTGAACAAACCGAAAAACAAACGAAAGAAAAACAAACCTTGGTGGGGTTGCCTCCCCACAAGCGCTTCTTTACCGTCTTTTAGCTGGACGCTAGTATGGTGGATGCTCAGAGAGGTGAAGGAACAGGTGCCTCCAAGAGCGGATCCACATCGCTCTTGAGGTACAGCTTCAGGTGGTGGCCATGCACACGATGAATGTGGCCACCAACACTCGTCAACTCGACCTGGCCATCCGGCAGGATGCAAGCGAGTGAATACTCGGATGGCCGAGGCGGCTGAGGCTCGGGAGGCGGGACGAGCTCATAGTGGTCTCCGGTTTTCTTGTGAGCAGGCTTAGCTACCTGCAGCTTCGGCCGCCACTCCTCCTTGATCATGTCTTTTGGTAACATAGTGGATGGGAGTGGCGGCGAAGATATGTGAGAGGGATCCTGCAAAATGGGAAGCAGAGAAGGGTACACGACAGACTCGTGCTCCTGGTGAGAAACAGCATGCAAAGGCGATGAAGCAGGGAGAGTATTAGCAATAGAAAACGTTATTCGCTCCTGGCCATCCCTCAAGACTAAGGTCCCATCATGTACATCTATGAGAGCCTTGGCGGTGGCCAGCAAAAGTTCTTCCCAGTATAAGGGGCACTTCTGTGTCCTCATTGATGTCCAAGACAACAAAATCCACAGGATAAAAGAATCTGCCAACCTTAACCAGAAGGTCTTCCACTATGCCCCTAGGATGAACTATAGATCGGTCAGCTAATTGAAGACTCATCCTAGTTGCACTGGGTTCACCTATGCCTAGTTTCTTGAACAATTTATATGGCATGACACTAATACTAGCACCTAGATCCGCCAAGGACCTCTCTACTTGCAATTTACCTATAGAGCAGGGGATAGTAAAACTACCCGGGTCCTTCTGCTTCGGCGGAAGCTTGTTCTGCGGAATGGCCGAGCACTTCTCGCTAAGCTCCACAGTGGCCAGCTCACTCAGCTTCTGCTTCTTTGAGAGAAGATCTTTCAGGAACTTCACATACTTAGGCATTTGAGATAGTGCCTCCAGGAAGGGCACTTGGACATTCAGCTTCCTAAGCATGGACATGAAGCTCCCGAACTCTGCCTCTAGCCTGTCTTTGTGCAACCGAGTAGGGAAAGGGAGTTGAGGGATATACTCCTTCACTACTGGTTGCGGCTTAGGCGCAGGCACCTCAACCTCCTTCTCCACTTCTTCTTCAGCCGCTCGAGATGCCCAGGCAGGTCTATCTCCCGCTTGTCTAGCCAGGATAGGTGGGTCTGCAATCTCTTTGCCGCTCCTCGTTGTGATGGTATTACAGTGGGCATTCGGGTCCTTCGGATTAGGAATGGTATGACCTGGCAAGGTACCTGGAGCCCTCTGGGCCACTGCTTGAGCCACACTCCCCAGCTGGGTTTGGATATCCTGCAAGATAGCCTGTGTGTTCCTCTGGCCAGCTTCAAGAGCCAGGAATTTACCCGAAGCCTTTTCCATGAACTGCTCGATAGTATTGAATTTATGAGCACTGGAACTGGCAAGAGAACCCACCAAGTCCCGCAATTCAGCTATCGGATCATTCTGCACTAGGGTTGCAGGAGCTGCACCTGGCTGCTGGAAGGGTCGCGGGTGTGGTTGAGTAGCATGCCCCTGCATGGGCTGGTAGAGAGGTTCCAGTTGTTGCTGGAATTACCCCTGTCTGGGCTGATATGGCGGCCTCTGGAAGCCTGGCGGTCCTTGGGAGGCTGGTGGTCTAGGATTGGCCCCAGCCTAGGAGAAGTTGGGATTTTGCCGCCACCCCTCGTTGTACGTGTTACTGTAAGAGTCATTGCGCCTAGCATTATTGATGAAGTTCACCTGCTCCTGGGGTGTAGTCGACTCCCTCATCGCCTGGCAATCTTCCACAGTGTGATGGGTGCTCTCGCACCATTGGCAGTGCATCGCCTGCTGCTATCCGGTCCCGGGAATCATCCCAGATCAATCGATGGCTGAAACCAACTTTGATACCACCTGCACCAAATCAGATGACTGGGTGGCTACAACATGCACACCCCGCCCGGGTGCTCGTCTCGATCTCCTCGTAGTTCCCCAATCATAGCTCTGCTCTGCAATCTCTTCAAAAAGTTGATTCAGCTGTGGAGGTGTTTTGGTGAGCATATTCCCGCCACAGACCGAGTCAATCAGCTGCTTGTCTTCCGGAAAGAGGGCATGGTAGAAGGTGCCCACCTTGAAGGCGTCAGTAAAACCATGGTTGGGACACTTGAGGAAGAGACTGGTGTATCTTTCCCAAACATCCTGGATGGTCTCATCTTCATCCTGAGCAAAGTGGGTGATTTGCTTCTGCAGGTCCGCCGTCTTGGACGGGGGATGGTAGCGAGTGAGGAACTTGTCCGCCAGGTTGGCGAACGTGGTGATCGATCCAGGGGGCCTGGTGTCCAGCCACTCCTTGGCCTGCCCCTCCAAAGTGAATGGGTAGTACCTCAGCTGGATAGCATCGGCTGGGACCCCATTTATCTTGATTCCATCGATGAGCTCGTGGAATCGCCGCAGATGTGATCGGGGGCACTCCCCCTCTTTGCCATGGAATACTACCGAGCCACGCAACATAGTGATGACCGAGGTGCTCACCTCAAAGTTGTTGGCTGGGACTTGAGGGTGCTGAATGGCCGACCTCATGTCCGTGGCTCTGGCGGTCCAGTAGTACCCCATGGTTTGCTCCTCGGGAAAGAACACATCATGGTTCTGTGGGTCACCCATCTCTTCCTCCTCTGTGATTTGCAGCTGTGCTAGCGCCTCCTCCGCAGCCAGTCGCACCTTTAGAGCCCGCTTGAAGTTCCTACAGGTCCGTTCAAGCTCCTTGTCTAATGGTAGTAAATTTCCCGACTGGCTACGGGTCATGCACTACCTGGACACAATCAGCAAAAGCAACCCGTGAAGGCACACACGTGGAAGAGAGAAAATGCAGTAAAGGAAAAGCTAGAGTCACAAACGTTCACGTTTCCCGAATAACCTAGAGGTTCCCCGGCAACGGCGCCAAAAACTTTACACGCTAAAACACAACACCAAACTGAGACTAAGTGTAATTGCAATCCGGAAATGCAGTAACAGGCAAGCTCTAATTGTCAACTCGGGGTCTAGATCTACTGCCTACTCCGTGTATATTTGTTATCTATCAAACTAAGTCGATTAATTGTGGTTTTAACTAAAAGCAGTAAGAAAGCAGGAAATGGTTCGATTTTCTAAAGCAAAAGAAGAGTCACTCGGGAATGAGTCCCCCTAGCTCCTTAGTCAGGTCTCAGTTGTAATTACCCTGGGTTGATTTACTTTTGATTAAACTGCGGAAGATCCGACAGTAGCTTGGAATCTCTTAAGCTGACCAAGCCCTCTCAGGCAGGCGACTAACCTTCACCGGGATAGACTGCTGAGGCAATAAACACAGAACTCCACTACTGGAATTGGGTTCCAGTACAAAGCTCTAACAACCTAATCAGATGAAGCTCTAACAACCTAATCAGATTCTATCTATCTCAGGTTGCAGCAGAAATAAAAAAAAGATGATCAGACTTCAATTGATTCAATGAATCATGCATCATTCGATTAAAACCAAACAGTATAACAATCCCAAGTCATTACAATCAAGATCCCTAACACATGGAACTAGGGTTCTTCATACCCAAGTGAGAGAAGGTTCTACTCCATAGAGAGAGAGGGAAACAAAATACAAAGCAGTCATACTCATAACAATGGGAAGAATCTGCTCTTGGATGATGATCTTCACTCCAAGGATGACTTCCAAGCTTGATTGATGAAACCCAGCTCCAAAACCACTCTTAGGGGGTGTTCTTCGCACTTTCTCTCTCTAGGGCTCTATTTTTGCTCCAAAAGTCGATTCGCTCTCCTTTGGCTCAAAATTGGGTTAAAACCCAGAAATTTCCGGCCACACGGCCGTGTGACTTTCCCAGATGCCCGTGTGAGTGTGCAAAACGCCGCGTTTCACTTATATGGCTTCGGGTATGCTACACGGTCAAAACCAAACGGCCGTGTGGATTTCCAGGCTGCCCGTGTGAGCTCCCTGGACTTTCTACACGGCCACAAGGGGTCCCTTACACGGCCAGTGTGGCTTGCCCGTGCAATTTGGTGCCACACGGCCGTGCGGGTTTTTAGGCGTGCTCGTGTGGCTTGCTCAGCCTCTCGCCAAACGTCCAATCTTCGTCCAATCGACCCCGAACTCGTTCCCAAACCTTCATTCACGTACTAGCACCTGAAATATCACAAACAAGAACAACCTAGCGTGAAATCGGCCTAAAACACGAGAAATAAAACTCAAACGGTGTAAGAATGCTGGACAAAAACATGTGTATATATCAAGTCATCAGATACCATGTAATTGATTTGAATGAGGTGGTTTGTATTGATTAGGAGAATTGTTTAAATACCAATCTCTACAACAGAAACATGTACCCACGTAACTACAAAGGGGGTAACAACCTAGCCACTAATCCACTAATTACATTAAATAAATGATAAAGAAAATGATCTAAGAAGATTTCTTATCTTTATTTAGCAATTTAAACACTTTCCAATTTGTCTCCTATTAACCCGTGTAGTATTTGCATCAAATTTTCATTAATCCATCAACTTATAATGTATTGAAAATTGATGTGTTTTACGACTTCAATACAATTGTATTTAGCTAATGATGATATAGTATTATTAATGGAAACCAAGAATAAGAACAAGGTGTAGAGAAACTAAGAAAATTAACAAACAATAGCAGCATCAGGTGCCTTCGGGTGCAACTGAAGATGGAGATGAAAACATCATCTTCACCTTCATAAGGACTCAAACCCGTAACCCTTTCACAAGCTCTCAATTTTGCATGGCTTTTTGCGCTCATGAATCAGCCAACACACCAAACACCTTAGCTGAAACTAGATAAAATCTCGAATCTGCAGCTTTTGAATGCAGCCCCTGCTTCTAATTGAAAATGGTCATCAAGCACTTTCCCTTCTGATTGTCTTTGCGTCCGTGACGATGAAAATGCCTTACTTCAGCATCCCTAGCGGCGATGAATAAACCAAAATGCCTAAACTAAAACATGATACAATCACGACTCTGCAACTTTCTACTGCAACCTCTCCTTCAACATGAAACTGGTTCTCAAGCCCTTATTTCCAAGGATTCATGCTATTCTTCTTAACTTCAATTCTGCTACTATTTCCCTTAACAATATCACCGCAACTAGCCTCTATCAGGTCTAGCCAGGGTTCTATTCTTGACAGTTGCCAACCATATTTCTGCATCTTTTTTTTATCCACCTTATTGGAAGTAGAAAGCCATGATACAATTGCTTGACAGATTTTTAAAGTTACCATCCTTGTAGTTACATGCTTATTGTTGAAGATTCTAACATTCCTTTTCAACCAAATATTCCAGCAAATGGTGTGTAGCTTACCTTAGAGTTAGTGCACCATTTCTTTGAATCCGTAGGCTTATAATTATGGGATGGCCAACGTCGGATGCGAGTTGACATTTCTTGCATATCTTGAACGTCATTTTGTATCGCAACAAAGTTTCCCAAGATCTTCCACACTTCTGCCGCAAATTTGAAATGAAGATGTGATTAATATGATCTTCGTATTCAAGGCAAAGCACGCACCTACTGGGGATGATCCACCCTTTCTTCTTAAGCGTATCATGTGTTAGGATTTTTCCTGTGGTAGGTAGCCAAAGGAAGTTTATCATTTACATCTCAATATGAAATGAACATTGCACAACATAGTACCAATAATAGTAGTCCAATAATATTTATTATTCGAAGCATTTAAAAGTCCATGATCTGTATAGTGCTTTTAGGTAATATGATAACTATTTGATTCATAGTATAAACAAGAACAAATTTTTTGTCATGTGAAACTGTGATGCGGGTTATTCAAGTGACCTGAAATATCCACCCACCACCACTCGTGTAAGTGCGGGGAGGATAATAATCACTTCGCAATCCACCCACATCAGTCACCCTTCCACTGCGGTTCGGGTTATTTGCGGGTGGATCGTGTCAAACCGAAGATTAACCACCCACGTGCCCACCTCTAGCATAGAGTCAAGTAGAGTGTTCATGTTTTTTAAGAGAATCCACATCCAAAGGTATTTGGTCAATTGCAAATCATACATGGCACTCACTTTGTAAAGAGGATTGCACAAATGCAGTTGGCACTTGCTAAGATGCAAGCTTGCACTTGATAAAATTCAAGATGAAAGAAGCTACTTAGGAAATTCAAGATGATAATAAGGATAATATATGCTACAGTTTTGCAATTTCATTGTTGTGGATGCTCTAAAAAAGTTAGGTTTTGTTAGAACAGTTGTTATAAACGCGCTGCTATGGATCGGGAAATCGCCGGAATCGATAAAGCAAGAGTACGAAAGCGAGAATCAAAAAACACAGACACACGATTTACGTGGTTCACTAACACGATGTGTGTTAGCTACGTCCACGGGCGAGAGAGAGCCAGTTTCACTATATCGAGGAGATTACATATTACAGAGGAGTATGAGAAGTATTTATAGTACTTCTCCATGTGGGTCTAAACCTAATCTAATCTGGCAAAGGAAACAGTTACAGACCAGACCCAGAACCCGAACCCAAATAATATTGAGCCCATACACCGCGGGCTGATAGTCCGATTCAAGTCACATCAACAAGTCTCCTTGAGACCCCCGACTACCAGTCGTAGCGGCTGATAGTCCGATGCAAGTCACATCAACAAATCTCCACCTTGGCTTGAATCCTCTTCCTCTGAAATCTCTGATGTACTCTGCTCCTTCTCTCTCTCTCCCGCCATCAATGCCCCCTAGGGCAGAGTCACCCACTCAAGACATTCAGCAAGTCTAAGCAGTGTTGGAACTTGCCATGTGGAACCGGCTTCGTGAACATATCAGCAGGATTATCCGCGGTGCCAACCTTCTTCACCTTGATCCTCTTCTCTGTTCTCAAGAAATGATACCTCACGTCGATGTGCTTAGTCCTCTCATGGTTGGCTTGATCCTTGGCCAAGCATATTGCTCTCAAACTGTCGCAATACACCACTGCCTGATCATGATGTAGACCAAGATCACCAACCAGTACCTTCAACCATATTCCCTCCTTACCAGCTTCTGTCAAGGCCATATACTCTGCCTCGGTAGTAGATAATGTCACCGCCGACTGTAGAGTTGCCTTTCAGGTCACTACAGAACTCCCAAGAGTGAATACATAACCGGTCATCGATCTCCTCGTGTCAACATCTCCAGCATAGTCCGAGTCAGAATACCCAGACACCAAGCACTCTGTATCACTTCCGAAGCTAATCCCCACATTAGGTGTACCCTTAAGGTACCGGAAGATCCTCTTCACAGCCTGCCAATGCTTCTTCCCAGGTTGTATCATGAACCTGCTAACAACACTAACAGCATGTGCAAGATCAGGTCTAGTGCATACCATAGCGTACATCAAGCTACCTACTGCACTAGCATATGGGACTCTCGACATGTACTCCTTCTTAGCCTTTGACTGCGGTGCATAAGCTGAGGATAGATGAATATTTGAAGCACTAGGAATATTTAAGGGCTTTGCTGAAGACATGCCAAACCTCGACAGTATCTTCTGGATGTAGCTCTTGTGTGACAAGAAAAGCTTCTTCTTCGACCTGTCCCTGGAAATCTTCATACCCAAGATCTTCTAAGCAGCTCCAAAATCCTTCATCTCAAACTCAACACTGAGAAGCCCCTTTAACTTCTGGATATCAGACTTCGACCTCGCAGCTATGAGCATATCATCCACATACAGAACAAGATAGATCATCGAACCATCCTCCACCTTGTTGTGATACACACAACAATCATATGGACTTCTGCTGTAGCCAATCTCAAGCATGTAACTGTCAAATCTCTTGTACCACTGCCTTAGAGACTACTTAAGTCCATACAAGGACTTCTTCAGCTTACAAACATAGTCTTCTTTTCCCGGAACCTCGAATCCTTCTGCCTGAGTCATGTAAATTTCTTCTTCCAACTCTCCATGCAGGAAAGTTGTCTTCACGTCTAGCTGCTCGAGCTCCAAGTCATAATGTGCCACTATTGCTAGGAGCACTCAAATCGAAGTATGTCTTACCACTAGTGAGAAACTCTCATTATAGTCAACTCCTTCCCTCTGCGAGAAGCCACGTGCAACCACCCGAGCTTTAAATTTCATGCCCTCTTTAGAAGTGATTCCTTCCTTCTTCTTGTAGATCCACTTGTTTGTAACAATCTTCCTTCCCTGTGGTCGTTTGACTAGCTCCCAAGTCTGATTCCTGTCATGGGATTCCATCTCATCTCCCATTGTGGCAAGCCACTGATCAGCTTCGCGACCCGAAACGACTTCTCTATAGGACTATGGCTCACCTGCAACCACTTCTTCAGCAACCTGAAATGAATACACCACCATGTCCTCGAAGCCATACCTCTGTGGAGGTACCCCTGCAGTCGCTCTCTTCGATCTACCGGAAGCTATAGACTGTTGAGCTCGTGCACTGGAGTCTGAAGTTTCTAGCTCTGCAACAGTAACCTTCAACATGGGGTTAAAAATAGACTTCTCATCAATATCACATTTCTACTGAGTATAACTCGATGCTCAGAAGGTGACCAGACTCGAAATCCCTTAACTCCATCTCCGTAACCCAAAAATACACCCTTCTTTTCCCTTGGGTTCAGTTTACCCTCATCCACATGATAATAAACAGGACACCCAAAAACTTTCAGTGAAGAGAAATCAGCAGGCTTACCATACCACACCTCATAAGGAGTCTTCAACTCGATACCTGTGTGAGGTCCACGGTTGATCAGGAAGCACGCCATGTTTACTACTTCTGCCCAGAATGTTCTCTCTAGTCCAGCATTAGAGAGCATGCATCGTGCTCTCTCCAACAATGTCTGGTTCATCCTTTCTGCAACGCCATTCTGCTGGGGTGTATCTCTCACGATCCGATGACGGGCAATCCCTTCATCCTTGCAGAATTCGTTGAACTCGGAATTACAGAAATCCAGGCCATTGTCCGTTCGCAGCTTCTTGATCTTCTTCCCGGTGATTCTCCACCAATGTCTTCCACTGCTTGAACTTCGTGAAAGCCTCACTTTTCTGCTTCATCATGAAAATCCAAGTAAATCTTGAATAATCATCAATAATAGACAGAAAATACATGTTGCCTCCAATGGATTCAACTCGTGAAGGACCCCAACAGTCGGAGTGGAGGTAATCCAGTATCCCCTTCGTCCGGTGGATACCCTTCTTGGGAAACTTGCTGCGATGTAGCTTCCCAAACACACAATGCTCACAGAATTCCAAATTCTGCACCTTGTGCCCGCAAAGAAGATCCCTCTTCGATAGAACTTGCATCCCCCGTTCACTCATATGCCCAGGTCTCATGTGCCAGAGAGTGGTCATATCTTCCTGATGAACCTGAGTTGATGCAACTGCAGCAGAACCAGACAACACAGACCCTTGTAGTGCATACAAGGTCCCACGCTTCACGCCCTTCAGCACCTTCCTTGAACCTTTGTAGACATACACAACTCCACCTTTTCCTTTAAAACTGAAACCCTTACTGTCGAGTAGACTCAAGGAGATCAGGTCCTTTGTCATTCGTGGAACATGCCTGACATAATTCATGGTACAGAATGAACCATCATGTGCCCGAACCTTTATGGACCCGATTCCAACAACCTTGCAGAGAGCTCCATTTGCCATGACCATGTTACCATCATCTATCTCCTCGTAGGTTGTGAAGCAATCCCTGTTCGGAGACATATGGTATGAGGCTGCAATATCCAGAAACCACACATCCCCACGATGTACCTTCTCATCTACAGCCAAGGCGAGATCGTCTTCGGAACTGTTGTCCACTTCTGCCACTGCAACTGAACCTTGTTTCTTCTGTTGCCCTCTTCTCTTGGGACAGTTGTACTTCCAATGCCCCACTTCCTTACAGTTGTGACAAGCATCACCTGGCTGTGGACCGGGACCCTTGGAATTTTTGTTCGAATTCCCTTTACCAGATTTCTTCTTTCCCTTTCCACCTGTAACAGCCAAACCCGATGCCTAACCACCTGTACCAGATCCAGACGCCTTATGCCTGATCTCTCTCGTATGAAGAGCATACCTGACATCCTCCAACGACACGCTTTCTTTACCAGCAATAAAAGAATCAAAGAAATTCTCATATGAACTCGACAAAGAAACCAGTAGGATTAGGGAAGCATCCTTGTCATCAACTTGAACATCTATATTACGCAGATCCAGCAAAATAGAGTTAAGCTGTTCGAGATGTTCCCTCAAAGGTGTACCTTATTGCATCCTCAAGCTGAACAACCGTTGCTTGAGATGCAGCATGTTGGTTAAGGACATACAGACTCTCCAACTTTAACCACAAGCCCGCGGCAGTCTTCTCAACAGCGACTTCAACGATAGCATGATGGTCGATTGGGCCTTCTCCTCCAGGGTATTCCACTCATCGTCATCGACCGCTGCCTTCTTCTGTTTCGCAGATAGCGGCCCCCACAGCCCTTGATGTTTTAATAAAGCCTGCATCTTGATCTGCAATATAGCGAAGCTGTTCTTCCCGTGAACTTTTCGAATTTCATGTTCACCGACGTCATTCTTCTGAATCGAAAAACCCTAGATTGATTTCCAGCCACGGCGCTGATACCACTTGTTATAAACGCGCTGCTATGGATCGGGAAATCGTCGGAATCGATAAAGCAAGAAAGCGAGAATCGAAAAACACAGACACACGATTTACGTGGTTCACTAACACGATGTGTGTTAGCTACGTCCACGGGCGAGAGAGAGCCAGTTTCACTATATCGAGGAGATTACAAATTACAGAGGAGTATGAGAAGTATTTATGGTACTTCTCCATGTGGGTCTAAACCTAATCCAATATGGCAAAGGAAACGGTTACAGACCAGGCCCAGAACCCGAACCCAAATAACATTGAGCCCATATACCGCGGGACCCCCGACTACCAGTCGTAGCGGCTGATAGTCTGATTCAAGTCACATCAACAAGAGTGATAATTGAAATATAGGAATTCGGGTTAGTGGTTGGAAGACGTACTAAAGAGTTTGATGGGACTAGTTGTTTTGTACTTAAACTCTTTTGATTCAATAATAGTTTGCAAAAAAATTGGTTTTTACATGTGGTATGAAAACCAATACAAACTGTTTCTGAGTCTTAAATTTGTCATGGAATTAAACACGATTGTCTTTGGCAGAGTTCGTAGTTTGTCATCGGTGACTGCAACACAGGAGGTTGTCAAGTACGAATTGGGACAATCGAAAAGAAAAAAAAATTATAAAGATCAGTACGAAAGTGAAGTACACACAGATTTACGTGGTTCATTAACACTATATGTATTAGCTAGTCCACGAGCAATAGAGAGCTCGCATCACTATACTTGAAAGTATTACACATTACAGAGTAGTATGAGAGCATATAACTATCACTACAAAATAAACTACTTACAAGAGGGGTTTTTGTACAATTAGCGACGAATAAAACTAGCGCTAATGGCCCCGGCAGCGGCTGCAACAACCCCTGCGAAACCGACCAAGGACAATTGCCGCAATGTACCACATCGGTCAGCCAAACCGCTGGTGCATGTATAAGAAGCGGTTCTAGCGGTAGTTTAATTTGTCGGGATTGGTCTTCATTGGCAACGTTTGATTAGGGAAGCTGGTTTAAAAGCGGTGTCGTATGTCCATTTCCTTGTAGTATATATATAGTACTTCTCCATGGCCTCAACCTAATATAATATGGTAAAGAATAAGGTTATAAACCAAGTCCATTATAAAGGACAACCGTGTACAAGCCCATATCAACAAATCTCCATCTTGACATGAAACCTCCACCTGAATCTCTGATATAGTTTGATCCTCACTCTCTCCCGCTTCAATGCTCCTAAAGGCATATTCATCCACTTAGGACATTCGATAAGTAAAAGCAATGTTGGAACTTGCAGTGTGGAACCGGCTTCGTGAGCATGTCATCAGGATTATCGGTAGTGTCCACATTGCTTTTACTACTAACACTAACCATCCATGACATACACGAAATATGAAAGAACTTTAGGGGTTTTTATTTAACAAACAAGCAAAGCAAGATGAGTAAATTTGTTTAGGTTTTTTTATAGATGCATATTTGTTTAACAATGAACGGTTACGGGAATATTCACCTGTGATAAATAATCTCTTTTTAATTATGGGAGTATACCCGTGACAAACAAATCCCGTGACTGAAGGTGTATTTTCTTGTAGTGATACGTTATTATAGAAGGTAGTAAAATTGAGTACTATAGTTCATACTAGGACTCAATCACAACATGCATTAATGATTTATCTATTGTAACACCATATTCCTTCCTCTAATGTCACTCTCTACCCGTGCATGTGCCTCTTGCGATAGAGATTTAACTAGTTAATGCGTGCTTTTGCTTCATGTCATCACCTAATTAATGAAGAACAAGGAAGTTAGGATAACATATAGTTAATTGTGGGATTCTACGAACCATAACTATAGGCTATAACATCGAGGATCTAACAATCAAGTATTGATACTACTCGAGGTATAGTTGGTTGATCATTCCCTCTATACTCGTGAAGCATCAATGGGCATCACTAGAGGGTAATTTATTATAAATCTAGATAGTTCTAAGCATAATTAATATAGTAGCATACAATAGAATCACAAGCATCGATGAGAAAGAAACATTTATACTAAGTAAACATTAATAACCATCACATAAGCATAAGAACTAAAAGCATCCATACATAAGTAATAGGCATCGAAATTTATATAGACAAACACAACCATGAGATGAAATTATAGCATTCATTCACATAACGATAAACAAGTTCACATCTTCATACAATCAATTTTGTGTAGGCTACATAGATGATAACGAAGTTATCACCATTAATGATAACAACATCTCCGTAGCTGCAGACCCTCCTATGAAGACTATGTTATCCTATAATTACAGGGAAAAATCCCGACCTAAAATGTCCTAAACCAACTAGGAAAAAGTCTCCTAAGCCTTGTGGGGTAAGTAAACTTCTCCCACAAGGAATATGGTTGGCGGTGGTATGGTGGCGATTGGACCCGCCGCTCTTTTTCTTGGTGGGTTGGGTTCCTCTAGCCTTGGACGACTCTGTTAGTAACCCAGTTTTTGTGGGTTTCCCTATTTAATTATGGTAGGATAATTATTATAATGGTTAGCAGAAATTTAGTAGAATTAGGGTATTTATTAAGTTTCTGAGGTATTTTCCTATAAATATGTAATCAAGCATTCATTTAGGATTAAGCAGAAACTCATAGAAGAATTATCCCCAAACCTTATTCTCTCTTCTCTCAACCTCGTCTGTCTTTCTTCCCCAAAGGCTTAGGCCGTTCTTCCCCAAATACTTATCCTAATTCCCTAATTCTATCCTTCTAATTCGTTAATCCCTTTCTATCTATCCGGTTATGTCAATCAATGTAATAAGCGGGTTTCTAATAGTGGTATTAGAGCCTGGTTAGCGAGAATGAGTTCATCGAGACTCTCAACCGAAGATTTTAACAAGTTTGCGCGAAAGTGCAAGGCTGAGATGGATTGGTCACTTGTGCAAATAGCATCGTTTGGCCCGGACGACGAGAACGAGTGGTGGGATAGTGAGGTCCCTGTGGCAGCGAACAAAGCGACGCAATTGATCGCGGTCGAGGTTGAGTTGGCGGACGAAGGTTGTGCTGCCGTGAAGGACGAGAAGAAGAAGATTTGGCCATCGAGAGCTTTGGCCACAAGCAGCCACTTCTAATGTTTGTCGCAGGACTACCCATATCCCAATCGTTGGGCACAAGCCTCACCATCGTTGAGAAGTCACATGACGACGCCAACACCGTTGAAGATAATTCTTGGGCGACGAAGGTTGAGGCTCCTATTCCACGATACCCAGCTGCCTTGGGTTGTTTGCGTGAGATCCCCGCAAATCAGAGAGCCTCGGGCGAGGAGAAGGTCTTGATGTGGAAGTTCAGGAAAAAGAAGAGGGCGCTGCCAAAGTTGGGCGTGCTTCCTAGTCGTCAGGTGGTCTATTGGCCGTTGAAGATAAGACTAGAAGTAGGTCATTTTCCCATCGCCTGGTGTGCGGGTTGATGGTGGAGAAAGAGGCGTTGGAGAAGGAAGCAAAGAAAAAACCACTGCGGACGACGAACGATCGCCAAGGACAAATGGAGGCAACGACGCATCACGCTATTGACTAGTGTGAGTCCCGAAGACCAGGGAAGCACCAATTGACGGCGATTCACATGGTGTCATCGATCGGTAAGGAGGAAGAGTTGAGAATGAGGAGCGTGGCCTGGGAATCTACCTCTCACTACCTGACAAACTTGTAGTAGCTAGAGAAAGGCATGACGAGAGAAGATGGTCGGGGTTCTTCTTTGGAAGCACAGGAATCACTGGTGCCACTGCGATTGACGTTGTCTCCAACCTGCGTTGAATGCTGAAAAGACGAAGCAGTTGACGCTAATCACGCGAGTGAGGTCGGGACCGATGACAAATCTTGTCATGGCGATGATGAGCGAGATGTCGGAGCTAAAGACGGAGAAAGAGAAGGCGGCGGAACAAAAGGTGGAGCAAGAGATCAGCGCTGCTCCTTAGGTCGTCTGATTGACGACTGCGTCCATTGCGACATTGATTGGGGGGATGTGACATCGAAGATGAAGTGGGGGAGTAGGGAGGAATTTTGGCTATCAGATTGGTTCTCCGGTAAAGGAAATTTTGCTAGTGGAAAGAAGACAAACCCGGGCTGGGTTCGCGTCGTTGGGCTTCTTCATTCGGAATGACCAAAAGAGGATGTAGCGGACGGGCCGAGTCAGAGGGAAACGGATGGGTCGGATCTCTAAGGAAGGGTTGGACTTCAAAGGAGCCCACTGATTAGGTCTCTCTTGTATGGATTTTGGCCAAGATTTGAAGAAGTTGAGACCAAGAGGAGCTGTTTTTTGAACTGGGTTAGCTTGAAAGAAAATAAAGAAGCAGACAAAGTGGGTATCGAAAATGGGATTTTAAAGGAGCCAGGTGTAAACGAAGGTCTAAAGAGGAGGAGTGAACAAGAGCTTCAATTTGATTTGGGTCATAATTCTTTCTTCCAAGCAATTGAGGGTTAAGTCCAAGGTGAAGAAAAAGAAGGTTTGGTAAAGATATAGGTTGTTTTCATCACCAATTTTACGCAAAAATTTATGGGGTAGAAGGAAGAACAATGCCCCAATTCTTATTTCATGGATTTCTAAAAGAAGAAGAAGAATCGTTCAGATATGGGCAAGGTAGTTGTGCCATGTGTAGGGGAAAGAGTCGTGGGAAGTAGAGGTTTCTAAAGGAGTGATCGTTCACGAGGTTGAGCACAATAGGAAACGTAGAAAGTGGAAGGGCAAGAAGACAAAATTTGACCGCAACATTGAGTACGGGAATGGATCAGGTCAGTAACCTTATGGTGAGTAACCATGAGTAATCCGTCCACATCAGCATGACATCAGCATCCTCCCTCTCATGGAAAGCCTTTAATTTTTCCCTCTTTAATCTTTGACGGACGATTTCTCGCTCATTTTAAGTCGAAATTTAATTTTTTTTGCACAATTAGATCAGATTAATTGTGCTCTTCAAAATGATATCCACTTTAATATATTTTTCGAACAAAAAAAATTGAGCCATTTTTTACCAGCCTATACCATATGGTATTGACTAGTATTGAAATAAAAGCATACCTATGTTTTGAAAAACGTACCATGGTGGTATGAACAAACCAATACTGTAGGATGGTTGAATACATGATAGTAGAAGTATATTAATTGTAATTTACGACTTTTAACATTGTATACCACACAATACCACCCCGTACTAGGGTGGTATTGTATGGTATTGTGTGGTATTTTTTGGTCCTGTAATTTGTTCACCCAGAAATTTGTAGATCCAATAGATCATGATGAACTCGTCCCTTCTGTGCAAACGTTTTCAAAAACGAATTAAAAACGAAGAAGATATCATACAATACCACCCCGTACCAGGGTGGTATTGTATGGTATTGTGTGGTATTTTTTTGTCCTGTAATTTGTTCACCCAGAAATTTGTAGATCCAGTAGATCATGATGAACTCATCCCTGCTGTGCAAACGTTTTCAAAAACGAATTAAAAACGAAGAAGATACCATATGGTATGCAGTTGGTACCGAGAGGCCAGAATTTTTTTTTCCTAAAAAAATATTGAAAATTGATCTCATTTTGTAGAGCACGGTGAACTCGTTTCATCTGTGCAAAAAAAATTAAAATCCGAGTTAAAACGAAAAAGATATGAGTCAATTAAGAAAGCTAGTGAAAATAAAAATAACCTTTAATTCTCCATCCTTAGATCTGGATTTTCTAAATGAAGGGTCCAGATTTGGTTATTGATGGGTGCATAACCCATGGTTATGCACCCTATCTTGAGCCATTGAGTACAAGGTCGCTCTCAGGCATAGGAGATTGTTAGAAACCCAGTTTTCGTGGGTTTCCTTATTTAGTTATGGTAGGATAATTATTTTTATGGTTAGTAGAGATTTAATAGAATTAGATTATTTATTATGTTTCTGTGATATTTTCCTATAAATATATAATCGTGCATTCATTTAGGATTAAGTAGAAATTGATAGAAGAATTATCCCCAAACCCTATTCTCTTCTCTCTCAACCTCGTCTGTCTTTCTTCCCCAAAGGCTTAGGACGTTCTTCCCCAAATTCTTCTCATAATTCCCTAATTCTATCCTTCTAATCCCTAAATCCCATTATATCTATCCAGTTACGTCAATCATAAAGAATCATAATAAGCGAGTTCTAATAGACTCTTCCTTGAAATTTGGGTGTGTCTGGACATATCCCTAGGTAGCGGTGGTTAAACCAGTTGTTGGGTCGTCGTTCGTTCTTTCTTCTTCTTGAGTCGATTCTTCCTCCTATGGACTTGTCTTGAGCTTATTAAGCGACTTCTAGTAGACTTCTTCGTCATTAGACCTCTTCTTTCTCATGAATGCTCATTATTCTTCTCTTTATAGCTCTTATATTCGTCAAGCGTTCTGCAATGTTTGATCCAAACATCCTTAGGTTCCTTTATACCTTCAAAACCATTAAAAAAACATACCCAGAAGGAATCAAAGAGTACTAGGACATAGCCTATGTCTATGAAAGGCTCATTGATTAAATATTTATGATTTAGATAGGAAATTCTTTGAAATGACCAAAGATTTTTTTTATAGAAGGGGGAAATATATCAAGAATGAGAGTGACATGTAGTCATCTTACCACTAATGAGAATATCTCATTGTAGCTTTTTTTTTATGGGAACTCTCTTGCAACCAGCTGAGCTTTAAATTTAATGCTCTCTGCAGATAATATTTCTTCCTTCTTCTTCAAGATCCACTTATTTGTAATAATCTTCCTTTCATGTGGTAGTCTGGCAAGCTCCCAAGTCGTATTCCGATCAAGGGATTTTATCTTAACTTTTATTGCAGCAGGCCACATGCTAGTTGCTCTCCATATGAAATGGCTACTCTGTAGGATAATTTCTCACCCGTATTCACCTCTTCAGCAACCTGAAAAGCATACACCACGATATTCTCAAAGCCATACCTCCTTAGAGGTATCCCTGTACTGGTTCTCTTTGATCTACCAAAAGCTATAGAATGTTGAACCTGTGCACCGGACTCTGAAATTTTTTGCACATTAGAAACATCCAAATGTTATCTTCTCTATTTTGGGGTTGGGTCTCACTCTCATCTAGAGTAGTGTGTAGCTCCACTTGTTTATCAACATTTATGCTATGTTCTACAACAATAACTATCAACAATGGGTTAAATGTGGATTTCTCATTAGGTCTCTACTAAGTATAACTCTATATGCAGAAGATGACTAGACTTGATATCCCTTAACTCCATCCCTAAAACCCACAAATACACCATTCTTTTTAGCTCTTGGATTCAACTTACCTTCATCCATATGATAATAAATAGAACAACCAAAAACTTTCAACAAAGAGTAATTAGTTGTCTTACCAGACTACACCTCATAAGAAGTTTGTCACTTGATACCTAGACGGAGAAAATCCCCTTATAGCCCAGATTTTGGCTATTTGGGTAACCCCTTCTATGGAAATTCAGGACAAACCTCAAATATCATATCAATGCCATGATTTCATCTTGATTGTTTGCTTTCGTCGTTCTGGATTAACTTCTGAGGGATTGCTTTTTGCAACCTTACTCGATTGATTAAGAGAGATAGGTTTCCTAACTTATCATGACAATCATTAGTTAATCGATTAAGAGAGTTGGGGTTTCCTGACTAATTGCATCCTGCTCGCGGTATATAATCACATCTTCACACTAGAGTTCCATTCGTTGTATCATGACACGAGACTAGGGAGAACAATATCCAGGTGAAGCCTTCTCAAATCGAACTCACCATAATTACTTTGTTTGCTTGTTCATTGTAGTTTTTTAGCTTTCACATCAAATCGTTACCTATATAATATATAAACGACTGAAGTAGGGATAGATAGAACGCCTCGGGTTAATATTAAAGCACTTACCCTATTCTACACCTGACTATTGGTTGCACTTGACCTATAGTTGGGAATTGTGTAGTTAGGTTTGAGTCAATGAGTTATTTGAGCTATGAGTTATCTACAAATAACTGAAAAAGAATTATTTGAAATAACTCCTACACCTCGTGATATTTGAAAATAACTTATTATTGCCAAATATGAATATCACGTGTCAAATACTACACATGAATAGTTTAGATTTCAGACAAATGAAATATTTTAAATACCACATTGCTAAATGATAATTAATCTATCCAAATCACCCTAGTAACTTCAAATGGTAGTAAATGTGTTGCCTTTTTCAACTACTCGCTGGATCGCTTTTGTAATCAGCGATTAATATAAATAGCCTTTAAATCTGGCAATATAATATACCAATTCACTTTTGACATCAGTGAACAACCCCAAACTCTAATAGTTTAGAAAATTTTGACCAAAAGTGTTGTATTTTGGAAATTTGATAGTGGAGCAAGAGCAATGGGATTATACTATTATGGGGGAAAAATCCCATGTTGCCCTACAACTACAAAACCACGTGAGTAGAAATGATTTTTAACTTTTCTCTGGTCAATGGCAGAGAAAGGTGGTAATGGAGCAGTGAGTATAAATGATCAACTTTACCGTGGTCAATGGCAGAGAAAGTTGGTAGTCGAGAGCAGGGTCGACGTAAGGGCAATAATGCACCTAACACAAACAGCAAACATAAAGACGGCACTCTGTGTTAGTGAGTGGTATAAGATCCAGCAAAACCTTCTCCCAACAACTCGGAGTTGTTGGGATTAATTGGTTCTTGACATGGTATCAGAGCCTAGAACCGAAAGGTCATGTGTTCGAATCTCCACGACCCCCAATATTAACCGTTGTCTTTCAAGCACATAGTATGGTGGGCCTGTGCAAACTTCAAGCCCATGTGTTGGCTTTCGTTTGAGGGGGTGTGTTAGAGAGTGATATAAGATCCAGCAAAACCTTCTCCCAACAACTCGAGTTGGTGGGATCAACTGGTTCTTGACACTCTGATTCTCATGGACTCTGTCTCGAGTTGGTGGGTGACACTCTGATTCTCATGGACTTTGTCTTTGGGTCTCTCTGTTCCACCTTCCCCCTTCTAACCAAATTACAGAGCAGCCATGAAAGCGCTTCCAACTTCAACCTCTGCTCCATCCCTTACCATCCGAACTTCAACCATCCATGCCCTTTTCTCCACACCCCATTATTCGCCAACCCAACAACCCATTCTTAGAACAACATTACCAAAAAACTCCAACCTCCTTCTTTCTCTCCACGCCATACCCCCATTGTACAACACTACTTCCTATGTTTCAGTGGAGAAGTTCGATTGGTACGCGCAGTGGTACCTGTTGTAAGGAAGCCAGTCATTAGTCACAGTAGAAAGAAAAAAAGGAAGGCGTGGTCCTCAAGTTTCTGTAGGTGGAAAGAAATATCAAGTGCAGGGGTGGTAGATTTGGCTCAGCAATCGAATCATTTCAAGCAAAGCAATTAAGGAAAGGATTTCAAAAGAAGAGGGAATTACCCTGCTTGAAGATCAACGACTAGCTACTATGAAGTACAAAAAGCGAAGATGCAAAGAAGAAAGTAGCTTTTCGGTGGTTTTACTCGTTCAAGAGCACAGAGGAGATTTGTGAGCAACGAGTGAAAAGAAAAGCAGCTCTAATTCAAGATCAGGAGTGATAAAAAATTAGAGGGTGTGCTGGAGGCACAGTAGCTGGATAGCTGAGTTGATAGTTGTGTAGTGATCTTCGGATTAGCCTTTCCAGGAGTGGTGGGTTAATCGAACCTTGGAGTGTGACTCTAAGTCGGAGTGTGAAAGCAAACAATCATAGTGAATTAACGAGAATCACATATCAGTGATCTCTCGTTCGTGGAGTAGTCAGAGTTGGGAATCATTTTCACCTAACTCTGGAAACCACGTAAAAGTGCCTTTTCTGTGTGATTCATTTTCTGTCTGTTCTTGACTATTACTCTACTCTGGTTTTGCCTGGTTACTTCTTTGAGAACAGGGGATATTCAACCTCGAAGACAACAGGCTGAGAGGGAAGTCTGTTTGCAAAATGCACAGACTTGAGTAGTGGAAGATAAAAACTCTAGAAGGCCTAACTAAGCCATCGACCTGCTCTGGGCTAAAGTTAGCAAGCCCAATAATTTTAAGCCTGCATAATTCTTTCTCTGTGTTAAGATCAAGTCCTTGTTTCATTTTTCCACCTTTGCGATTTCGATAATCACTAATCTTAGCTGAAGGATCGATTAGGGTTGCAGGTGTACTAAAAAAATCAGAGGAAGAGGTGTAGGCATCTCGCGCTCGACGCCAGCAACAGTACCCGGTGTGCGATTTGGACAAAGGGGCGCCGCGTGGGTTGAAAGTGATGGGGATGGATGTGGTGGTGTGGTGGGACGGGAACGAGAATGCATGGAAAGTGTTCGACGATATGTGTCCTCACAGGTTGGCTCCCCTGTCTGAAGGAAGGATTGATCGATGGGGGAGCCTGCAATGCTCTTATCATGGCTGGTGTTTTGATGGCTCCGGCAGCTGCCAGCTCATCCCTCAAGCTCCTCTCGACCGCCCTCCGGTTAGTTGTTTCATTTCCATCCATTGTTATGCCATCTACATAGGAAAACATTGGAGTAATCGAATCGTAGCTGAACTTGCAATTTGCAGCTCACACCAGCAAAAGGGCTTGTGTTGCTACTTATCCAACCACATAGTGCATCATGGCATTATGTGGTTCTGACCGAACTCTGATCCTGAACACAGACACGTCTTTGACAAGAAAAATCCTCCCTTGGTTCCGGAGTTAGACGATCCATCATTCACTACGACAATGAGGAGCCGAGATATTCGATATGGGTACTCGTTAGCTCATGGCTAAGTGTTGTTCTTTTAAATTTTTGTATTCACTCTTTGCATTCATCTTAGGTATGATTTACTGGTTGAGAACCTTGTGGATCCTGCTCATCTTCCGTATGCACATTATGGACTCACACCAACAATGCCAAACAATGGTAGGTTTCAATTATCTCTCATGAGCCACTTATGGGGTTGGAAGTAACACTTAACTCAGCTGTCCTGTTTCTCAGAAAAGCGAGATGAGGAAGGGGGAAGACCCATGGAATTCATGGTGAACAAACTTGATATAGATGGATTTGAAGGAAGCGTGGAATCTTTCGGTGAGTTTCGATTCACTGCACCATGCCTCTTCTTTCTCCCAACTATAGCTGATGAACCCTGATAGAAACCTATTTCTGGGTTCTATCGATTGGGTTGAGAAATTGGGGATTGAAGGAGATTTTAGGGATCGAGAAGATATTAGGGATAGAGATTGAGAATTTGGGGAAGAACAAGAATAGAATAGCCGACGGCCAGAATAGGGAGAGAATTTTAGAGGATTAGGGTTTAGCAGATTTTCTTAATATGCTTCCTATTGATTCTGAATAAAACGCAAAGTACATATTTATAACGAAAGACTGCAAAAACCTAATAAACTAACCTAATGTGACTCAAAGACTACTAACCATCTACACATAATATAATACACCGAAGGGAAAAACGAGAGCCCCATTTCAAATTTCCTGCAACGAGAGTGAAAGTAGGAAGGACATTTTGGTCTTCACAATTACTTTTTTTATTCATTAAAAAGATAGGTACTGGGATTTGAACCATGATCATTTTAAAGAAAAGCAAGGATCATAACCAATCACACCAAATACATTTGTTGTATCTTTTTAAATTAAAAACATATAATAGCTGGGAGGAAAAAACCTTTCCCCAATTTCAAATTCCCTGCTCCAGGAGCGTTTGTAGGAAGGGTAGAATAGGGAGTGTCAATTTTTTTCTCTTTCCTCTGTGGAACGGGCCAACTTACCGTACACATGCGGATTTGAACGGGTCCAGGAGTAACAATTTTTTTCTTTAAGCCCTTTTATTTCTCCGTGGTGATAAAATATATATGAAAATGCAAAAATAATACTTCTTTTTATTGCTAAAAATAAAAAATTTAACAATAAACTAATGCATGATATCTATTGGGCTAACCGCTAACCATAAAATAAAAGAGTTGAATGGGCCTGACCTACATGGGATTTGGCCATCAAGTAAAACAAATGAACATCATTGGTTTGTCATTCTAAAACAAACTATTTTCTCTTGCATAATATATATTATGCTATTATTTTATATCTTAGTGACTAAAATATAATGTATTTTAAAGTTATTCAATGGTTCAACCTCGACCAACCCAATTAGTCCAATTTTTATCATTTCAAATATATTTTTTTATAATTATTTGACATCATAATGATCAAATTATAGTGTATTTTATAGGGAATCGTTTGGTATTTGTTAGTAAAAAACTAAACATAAAGATCTATTTGGTTATTTTAAACATTAAAACGATCCTATACATTTTCAGTTCCTTTTGAATTTCTATGGTTTTATTCCCGTATAAGTGATGTGCAAATGGCGAATTGTAGTCGTCTCTTTTCTTTCAATATTTTTTATTTTCAAATAGAAAATTTAAAAGTAAAGAATAATTAGAACTTGGCATGGGTCGGTCAAACAGGCTGAATTTCAAGTTTTGGCCCGTTTGTTTTATGCATTGCAAATTTATTAGCATGTTGATGGAAATGGCTTGGAAAAAAGACATATAAGTTGTACCTTTGCAGAAATGTCCTCAAATGTTTGAATGCTTTGTGAATCAGGTTCTGTGACTTTTGTGATGGTGTATGTGCTTGACGATTGCTCGATGTTGTAACTACTTAATTTGAGAGTAAATCTTTTGATTTTCACTATGAGTTGTGATACCAGTTCTGGTGGTTGCAGCATGTTGTCGTTGTTGGCCTGTAAAAGTTGTCCCGCCGTGATCCTAAATACCTTTCTTTCCTTTTTAACAAATTGTGTAGTAGTACTATGAAACGGACCACCCATGAACGCTACGCTTATTATGGTCTGTTCTTACTTCCGGTGGTGAGAAATTGTGAATTGAGAATCATATTCGCCTACCGCACTGTGTCTGGCTGGTGGCTGCTTACTGTGCTCTCTAGAGTTATGAAACAGACTACCCATGAACGTTACCCTTAAGAGTCCATAACTTTGCGAAAAACCAAATTTAGGCAATAAAAGGTGGTGGATGTGTGATGATTTTTTATGGCTTAATTATTTGTGAATTGGATATCTGATCTTTGTATGATTAGAGGGGATGTTTGCTTAATAGAATAATCCATTTTAATTCATGTTTATTTTTAACTTGAACTTTAGTAACTCAAAACCTTCGAGACACATATCACCTACTGCATTGTATCATTTTGCCGTGTTGTCAAACTTCTTTGTTGCTGCTGCTGCTTTTACACTAACAGGGGAGTTAAGAACCCATGAATGTTTCTGTTTGACACAAACAAGAGGACTTACTTCTAAATCGTGCACTAAAGATGATTGGAGGAAACATCTATGTTGCAGTTGATATACTGGAGACCATAACAAAAGCAACGTATAACATCAAAACCAACCATCTGAACTATTAGCATTGTTTACTCTTTTTTCGTGGTTGAGTCTCCTTCAAAAAATTTAGTTTGATTTTAGAAAATTTTGCTTCTGCAGTCCTGTCTTGCCACCAACGCGTTCAGTAGATGGAGATGGCTGAAGCGAAGGCTATTTTTGTGTTGTTGTTGCTGGTTTAGGGATCAGTTTGTGAAAAAGAGGGAGAAGAGAGGGGGAAAGGGAAATGCAGGAGAGGGGGATAACTCTTTTCTCCGACAAAAATGGAGTGAAGAAAGGAATTATGATCAGTAAGGATATGGTTATCTTACATAACGGTCTCTATTCTGTTTGAATTGAGCTTTGGAGGCAGTGATAAGGACGAGCTGCAACCAATTCATAGCGATAAGAATGCTATGAACTGTGATCATGTCTTATTTCAAGTTAGAAGGTAGTTTCAGTATAAGGATTATTTAATTTGACAAGTTGTTTGTCCATGATTCTTGGTAGTTTCAGTGCCATTCTAGCCATTCTGTAATTTTTTAGAATTGATGTGCGAGTAATGACTTTCACTTAGCTTCAACTATTATGTGTGTATTTATTGGCATGTGATAGAATTCTCTTTTCATTTTCTTTGAACTCAGTTTCATACTCGAATTGTATCATTTGTACATAGGCAAATCATGCTCGAGATGACAACTCGCTGATATGGCTGGTGCAAGGAATGAAGCCATCATTAGAATTCAGACCGACAACGGGGAGGGATGCCCAGGACTAATTCAATGATGATTGATGATGGTATAATAAAAACTGCAGTCTGCATCAGCACCAATTTCTAGGCCTAAGTAAAGGTATTCAACCCAGAACTTTGCTTGGCGCTAAAAATTGCCCTCACCCAACCTTGATCCTGTTTGACCCACTTCTGAAGAGTCAAGAAATATGACTAATCCTCTCCGTTCGTATTTTCTTATTGACTCTTTCTGACCCTTTAGGTTGGGGCGGGTCGGGAAGAATCGGATTAGTTGGTCGGTCCTAATCAAGTGGGATCCCAATCCCTTCACTCTCACTTGCTTTCTCTCCCATTCCACAAGTGGGTAATATACAGTAATCGGCCAACGGGCCGGGTAATAAGCTAGTATCTAATAGAATCCTAATAATAGTAATTATGATAAATCCTGAAAATCGGGTTTCTATCATCCCCTCCCCATTGAGACCAACCTTTCCCTCAAGGTTGACCGACTCGACCCATTTCTCCACCTTCCTCGTACAATCCGCGCTCCGGTATTGCGCCTTGCCCTCATAGCTACTAGCTTGCTCCACATGTGATTCGGACTGCATATGCTGATTAGTGCCCAAGAAGAGCCCAACAAGCCACTTCTCGCATGGATATGCGGAGTCACCAAAGAAGAGCTGGCTCTCTCTAATTGCTCTGCTTCCTGATAATCGGCTTTAATATATCTGATTCTTGAACTTTATGTGATTATCCTATGGTATGTTTAATCCGATTGGTGCTATTTTAGGGCTCGCTAACCCGGGAATGGTTGAAAAAAAACCATTACTGCCTAGTGCCATGAGTTTGATGTATTACAGGTAAAGAAAATACGAAAAGGAGAAGTTTCACAGGCAAACGATTCTCGAATCACTAGCGGATTAAAGGGACAGCGCTTGAGAAGCAGCTTCAAAGGAAGGACCGGACCTGGAGTGGGCCGGAAGTGACCCTACTGGGCTGGAAAATTGTGGCCCGGAATCCGCTACAATGAAGGAGTTTGGAACGCAGCGCAGTGGAGCATAAATGGGCCAAAAGAATTTGTCCAGGGAGAGGGGGGATTTTTTGGCCTGTCGACTTTTCATTTGCTGGGGAATTAAAGGAGGGGGGAGCTGGGCGGAGCCGGGGTAAAACCCACTGGGTTTGAAAAACTCAAACCCAACCCAACCCGTTGGGTATCCGCGGGTTCATGGGTACCCACGGGTTTTGTCGTAAAAAATTTACAATTATAAGTTTTTATCAAAATTAAAGTCAAATATCAATCTCTCAATACAAATTATCCATATATAAAACACCATTCTAGAAAATTCAAGCAAATACAAATTAACTATCCAAATTGTTCAACACCAATCTAGAAAACTCAAGAAATTGAAGCAAATCACAAATTATCAATAAATAACATGTTTAATTGAAAGCTTATTCCTTTCAAGTAAGTTTCTTTACTCTCCACTCCATAACATCAACTTCATTCTACACAATTAAAAAGAAAAAATTAGACATGTCTCCACAAACATAAATAAGATTAGTTGTTTAGAATATTAAATATACCGAAAAAATTAATTATATGGGTGGGCGGGTACCCACGGGTCGGGTTTACCTAAACCCAAACCCAACCCAACCCGGTGAATAGTGAACGGGTTTAAACCCAAACCCGGCCCAAAACCCGTCAACACGGATTTTACCCGCGTTGACCGGGTTGGGTCGGGTGGGTACCCGTGGGTTCGGGTTTTGTTGCCATCCCTAGTTGGAGAGGAATTAATTGGCCAGGGGGATAATAGGAGGCGGCTTGGGACACGCAATCTTCTTGGAAAAAAGGAGGATTTTTTTCAGAAATAGCACTGTTTAAAAAAAGAATTCCAAAAATACCACCCAACTCCAAAAAATTCCAAAAATACCACATTTTTCAAAAACCGTCATCCCACTCTACGGTTTACACGAAAACCGCTTGTCGGGGGCGCGGTTTTCAATGCAAACCGCGGGGCTAAGGGGCTGTTATAAATAAAAAAAATTGGACCAAACCGCTGGGTGGGTGGCGGTTTGGCCCAAAACCGCCACCCCACCCAGCGGTTTGGTCCAAATTTTTTTTTTTTCGATCAACTCCTAACTTCGGCCGAAACTTCAAACGAACGTAACTTTGTACTCGGGTATCCGATCGTAGCGATTTGTTTTTCATTTCGCATAACTTTTCAAGATCTACAACTTTTACTAGGATGAAATTTTCAAAACAGGAATTATTTGTGGATATACGGGACCTTGAGAATAACTTTATCTTTACTTTTCACAAATCTATGTACATTTTGAAATTATGATTGTATTAAAAGTTGTAGATCTTGAAAAGTTATGCAGAATCAAAAAAAAAATTCATGACGTTTGGATTTCGGAGCACAAAGTTATGGCCGTCCAAAGTTTGACGAAAGGAGAGACCCGGCAGTTTGCGGCTTGCAAGATCTCAAAAGGTTTGCGGCCTCCATTTTTTGAATCCGAATAACTTTTTGAGATCTTGCAAGCCGCGAACCTTCGGGTCCCGCCTTCGTCTCGAAAAAACGTCATTTGCAACCCCGAACGAGTTTTTTTTATTTCGTCAAACTTTGGGCGGCCATAACATTTTGCTCCCAAATCCGAATGTCATGACTTTTTTTTTATTCCGCATAACTTTTCAAGATCTACAATGTTTTACATAATCATAATTTCAAAATGTACATGGATTTGTGAAAATTAAAGGTAAAGTTATTCCCAAGGTCCCGTATATCCACAAATAATTCATGTTTTGAAAATTTCATCCTAGTAAAAGTTGTAGATCTTGAAAAGTTATGTGAAATGAAAAACATAATCGCTACGATCGGATACTCGAGTGCAAAGTTACGTTCGTTTGAAGTTTCGGCCGAAGTTAGGAGTTGAACGAAAAAAAAAAAATTGGACCAAACCGCTGGGTGGGGTTGCGGTTTGCATAGAAAACCGCGCCCCCGACAAGCGGTTTTCGTGTAAACCGCAGGGTGGGGTGGCGGTTTTTGAAAAAGGGTGGTATTTTTGGAATTTTTTGGGGTTGGGTGGTATTTTTGGAATTCTTTTTTTAAACAGTGGTACTTTTGGATTTTTTCCAAAAAGGAGGGCAGCGCACAAGAGCGAACAACAGGCGACTAGCTAGCGAGGGACAGCAGCAAGCTATCGCGAGGAACAAGAGATCGCAGTGCATAATTCAAAATCACTATTTTCTTTCGCTCGTGATTAGTTCAATGATGAATATGAACATGATTGTGTGTTTTATTTTTATCATGAACTAAACCCCAATTTTTGGGGGAAACACCATAGGATGAAGCTATTTCTATACTTGATGGATTGATTCATATTTCTTTTCTTCCAATCTCTATTGCATGGAATTTCTTAATACTTTGTGTTGATTGGCCACCAATACAATGATTTGTAGTTAATTAGGTTATTAGCGACAGTGAAACCCTAATGACTGAACATATTTCATGTAACATAGTAGCTTATCGAAACGACAGTGGATTAAATAAGGTGCTATGCAATCTTAATAAGGATATCGGTCTTCAGGCTAAATAATTAATTCATTGAGCTATGACAGTAGGATTGAATTAATTGTTTAGTACGTAGTAATTCCCGACAGGGATAGCTAGCACATTAGTGATATCCTGGCTGTAGATAATTGGATTAAACTGATTGGAATATGTGAATTAATTTTGATATGATAGATAGTGAGTCCCGGTGTTTCTCCCAAGCTTTCTACATTGAATTTCTCCCGACAGTTTTCATTTGCTTAATTTGTTTAGTTTATTTTGATTTTAGAAATTAGTCTCATTAATCTATTTTCACTTATAGTTTGCTCATAGAATTGATATATTATAAGGTTGTACCAGTCCCTGAGAGACGATACCCGGACTTTCCGGTTTTACTACGAGATAGGATTGAGGCATTACGCTTTTGCCCTATCAAGTTTTTGGCGCCGTTGCCGGGGACCGCCATACCTTATTTTTGTTGATTTTAGTGAGTGAACTATTTTGATCTGGGTGTTAGTGTGCAGGAGAATTTTCAGGTTTATCCTCCTCGTGCATGCCTAGGAGGACGACTGGCAATTTACTGCCACTAGATCCGGAGATCGAGAAGACCTGCCGACAGAACAGGAAGCAGGTCAAGTTAGGGAAGCAGCCAACCACAACTCCTAGGCCTTCCCTAACCCATAGTCGTCAACAGAGAGGGCATGCTTCATCACCTGTCGTCCCTACACCACCTACACCACCACCACCACGCGACATCGAGCCTGTCATCATGGCAGACCAGGATCGTTCGATCAGGGCTCGCTTGAATCGAAAGACTGGAGCCCGAGCTTCATGTGTTTTCATTCCGGCTGGGGATGCAACCATGGAGATTACCCCAGCATTCATCAACATGATCACCAACGGGTATACTTTCTCTGGGGTTATCAATAAGGATCCTCACGAACATCTTCGTCGATTCGTGAGCATATGTGATACGATGAAGAGCCCTACAGTGTCTGATGATGCAATTCGCCTACGGATGTTCTCATTCTCCCTGATCTAGAATGCATCACACTGGTTTCAGAACTTAACACCACGTTCCATCACGACATGGGCTCAACTTGAGAAGGTCTTTCTGGATAAGTACTTCCCACCTGCCTTGGCAATGAAGAGGCAAGAAGAGATTGTTACTTTTAAGCAGGCTGATGATGAAAGTCTAATTGAGGCATGGGAGCGCTACAAGGGGTTGTTGATGAGATGCCCAAGGTATGGTCTTGAGGATTGGAATGTGATCATTATTTTCTTCAATGGAATCAGAAGGGAGTTCAGGGGTGCCCTTAATAATGCTTCGCGTAATGGTTTCACAAGCATGGAGGCACCAGCAGCATATGATCTGGTAGAGAAGATCTGTTTAGAAGCCACTGAATGGGGTAGTGAGACCAATATTCAAAGAAGAGGCGGCATGTATGAAGTAGACAGAGCTACAAGCCTAGAAGCCAAGATAGATGCCAAGCTGGATTGCAAGTTTGATGCACTCGAACGAAGGCTGGCCAAGATTGCTCTTGGTTGACACGAGGAGGTTGCTTCATGTGAACTTTGCGAGGGTCCTCATCATAAGGATATGTCTCCACGGGGAGCTGATCAGCTGGAAGATGTCCAATATATCAATAATCTGCGAAGTCAAGGCCAGGGTGGTATGTATTCAAATACATATAACCCTCAATGGAGACATCACCCCAATATGTCATGGTCAAACAATAATCCAGCTGGTGTTAGAAACATTCCACCTCCTGGTTTTCAGCAGCAGCAGCCTCAACCAGAGAAGAAGCCCCAGTTGGAGGAGTTGATTTTGGCTCATATGCAGAAAACAGACAATAATTTCAAGGGTCTTGATCAATTTGTCACTCAATAGCTAGCCATCAACAATAATATGCAATCATCTATGCTAGATATGGAGAGGCAAATAGGCCAGATGGCTCAAACTTTGGCAATATTCAAGGTAGGATTCCCGGGACTTTACCAGCAAATTCCGAGCGGAATCCGAAGGACGCCATAGTTGTAGCTGTCACATTGAGGAGTGGAAAGGCCTTGGAGGATCCAGAGAGTTCAAGGAAGTCAACAAAATCTGAAAAAGAAGGAGTTGCAGCGTTAGAGGATGAAGAAAGTGCAAAAGCTGAAAAATCTGACTTGCACAGGCAAGCTGCATGCAATCTGCCAGTGCATGAGCGTTCTGCCTGGGCACCTCAAAAGGTGGAAAAATTCAAGAATGAAGAGGTAAAGCCTTATGAACCTCCCGAGCCATTCCCTCAAAGGTTAATGAAGCTCATGGAAGACCCAAACTTCAAGAAATTTGTGAATCTCTTCAAGCAACTTCATATCAACATACCGTTGGCGGAGGCACTTGAACAGATGCCTACATATGCTAAATTCTTAAAGGAGTTGCTGACAAAGAAGCACAAATGGGCTGATTTAGAGAAGGTAACCCTTACTTCTAAATGTAGTGCTGTGATTCAGAATAAATTACCAGAAAAAGAGGGATGATCTAGGAAGCTTCACCATTCCATGTGTCATTGGAGGTAGAGAGTTCAATAAATCACTTTGTGATCTTGGAGCAGGCATTAATTTGATGCCATACTCAGTCTACAAGAAATTGGGATTGGGAGATGTTCTTAAGCCTACTCGGATCACTCTCCAATTGGCCGATCGATCATTGAAAATTCCAAAGGGAGTGGTGGAGAATGTATTGGTGAAGGTGGGGAAGTTTATTCTCCCTGCAGATTTTGTTATTCTGGAGATGGAAGAAGACCAGGGAGTGCCTCTAATTCTCGGCAGACCTTTTCTAGCCACTGGCGATGCACTCATCGATGTCGGGAGAGGCAAGTTAACATTCCGAGTAGGTAAGGAGGAGGAAATTTTTAATGTCTTTAAAGTGGACCATAATCACGACAATGACTTTGAAAGTGGAGCTCGAGAAAGGAAAAATTCATCTTCCTATGATAGTGGACCACCCAAAGAACTATCACATGTCCTAGCAACTCAGAGTCTGAAATCAAAGCAAGGGCAGAAATCCTTGCCAGGTCACCTCAAGTATAGATATTTGGGTAAGGATTTCAATCTTCCTGTTATTATTCCTTCTTCACTGACATTGAAACAGGAAGAGTACTTGCTTGAGGCGCTACAGTACGACCTATGCCTCACTAAAGGGTCTAACATGCAAGCTAAGAAGGTCGTACCGATTTTTTGCACACGTGGCCCTGCTGAGGTGACTCACATGTTGGATGGAGGTTATGCGTTCTATCATTGCTCGGGAGGGTATTCTGGATACCTTTCCATACCCATTGGTTAAAATCTCCATGAACGTCAGGCTGAGGACGTTAAACAAGCGCTTCTTGGGAGGCAACCCAAGGTTAGTTTTCTTTTCTTTATTTTTCTTTTTAGTTGTGTCAAACCCGTGCATGTTTAGATTAGGAGTTGAACATTAGGGACAATGTTCCATCTTGAGTGTGGGGTGGTGAGTCTTAGTGTTGTTTGTCCCTGTTGCATGTGGTAAAAAAAAAGAAAAAAAAACCCAAAAACCAAAAAAAAGTGTCATTTGGGTTATGCACAGTCAAACTGCATGCAGTCTACCTGTGCAGGTGCAGTCTGCCTGTGCTAACCTATTTGCTAAAAAACACCTAAAAACCAGAAAAATTAAAAACAAAACCTTGTACTCTTGTGGTAACATGATGTAAATGACTGTGATGCGTGTGAAATGAGTTTGTGCTTGAAGGAAATCATCAAAATCACCCCACTAGTGTTGAATTGCATAGTTCTTCGCAATGAGCTTGATGTTTTGACTGACTTGATGTGCTTTGAATGAGAAAACTCTTTTAGTAACATTCTCTTTTGGGAGGATAGTGTAATGACTTATGGTGAAGTGGTTAGGTGGAGAACATTTACCATTCGACATGTTTGGATACCGTGCTTACTTGCATCTGTTGTGAGTTGTTGACTTTGCAATGAGTCTCTCTGTTTTGAATGTTTTAAATGGGGTGAACTGTATCTGTATAAAAGAAAACACTACCTGACAAGTAAAATATAAGAAAGCTGTCATAACAATTAAAATGTGGGTAAAATACCAAAATCGTGCAAGGCAATCACTCATTGCACATGGGGATTAGGAAAGATTCAATTGAGAATCGGTCGCGACTGTACGATGTTGCTTATCAAGTACGATCCCCAATTGAGTGAAGTGTCATTTGAGGATGTGCAGTGACCCTCCATATGGACCGAGGAAAAGGAGTTAAAAGAAGCCCTTATGCGAGTGCTAAGAAGCTGAAATTGCTCTTGCTCGGTCACCGGTAGTAAGAAACAAATCCCACTTGTACTAAATACGACCACTCGGCAAGCAAAATCAGAAAGAGAGAAAGCCTCTCCTTGTCAGAAAGGTAGTGATGTGCTTAAAGTTAAAACCAAGTTTGTTAAAAGCTTCCCCCATTAGTTTTTGAGACTAAGGCCTAGTTAATTGCTTATGATTGACGTGAGTAAGCCAGACTGTCCTGACGAGATATGCACCTCACTGATGTGGTTAGATTCTCCTAAGAACTGCTGCACCATAAGTTGTTAATCACTCACTACCGACGACCGGAATTGAGTGTTGCTAATTGAGTTTTTGATGAATTTGAGTCAGTCAATGGTTAAAGGTTTGCAAGACCTTGAGTGTGGGGTGAAAGGTATGATCATTACAGCACAACTCGTCCTTTAAGAAAGAAACTACTGGTTACAACAAGAGTACAAGGAAAATTTTTGTTTTGTTTTGGGTGTTTGAGTGTTGAGTTGTGGTGTGTCATTGGGATGGATGATTTTGTGTATGTGTCTTTTGAGTCGTTGCTTAGGGACAAGCAACAATTGAATGTGGGGTTGTGATAATCGGCTTTAATATATCTGATTCTTGAACGTTATGTGATTATCCCATGGTATGTTTAAGCCGATTGGTGCTATTTTAGGGCTCGCTAACCCGGGAATGGTTGGAAAAAAAAACCATTACTGCCTAGTGCCATGAGTTTGATGTATTACAGGTGAAGAAAACACGAAAAGGAAAAGTTTCACAGACAAACGATTCTCGAATCACTAGCGGATTAAAGGGACAGCGCTTGAGAAGCAGCTTCATAGGAAGGACCGGACCTGGAGTGGGCTCAAAGTGACCCTACTGGGCTGGAAATTTGAGGCCCAGAATCCGCTGCAATGAAGGAGTGTGGAACGCAGCGCAGTGGAGCATAAATGGGCCAAAAGCATTTGTCCAGGGAGAGGGGGGAGCTGGGCGGAACGGGACATAAAAAGGTTGGAGAGGAACTAATTGGCCAGGGGGTATAATAGGAGGCGGCTTGGGACACGCAATCTTCTTGGGGAAAAAAGGAGGGCAGCGCACAAGAGGGAACAACAGGCGACTAGCTAGCGAGGGACAGCAGCAAGCTATCGCGAGGAACAAGAGATCGCAGTGCATAATTCAAAATCAGTATTTTCTTTCGCTCGTGATTAGTTCAATGATGAATATGAACATGATTGTGTGTTTTATTTTTATCATAAACTAAAGGGCTAATACCACTACAACACCCGAACTATCGAAGAAATGCCACTTATGTCCTATGCTTTTCAATATTCCATTTCTATCATGAACTATGATACTTTGTGCCATTTGTATCCTGGCGATTTCGTTGACCGTTATCTCTAACGGTTGACCTGACGGTGGTCAAAGAGATGTTGACTTTTGTTGACATGGAAGGAAACGTGGCATCCACGTAGATGCCACATCATACCACGTATATTATTTAATTCAAAATCAAATTAAAATGCAAAATAATTAAAAATAAAAAAATAAAATAACCTTCTACCCACCGTCGCCTTCAACCCGCTCCCCACCCTACCCCCCTACCCCGCCCTCAATTCTAACCATCGTTGTCGCCGCCTTCAATGGCAACGATATCTCTCTGCCGCCTTCCCCCACGACAAGCTGCTCTTCCAGCGACCTCGCTTCCTCAACCCCTCCATCTGGAAGACGACGAAGCTCTGATTCTCATACAGCCAGTGGAACAACTTCGGCGGCCGAAAGATGGGAGAGGAGAGAGGGACGATGATGGATAGGGACGCAAACGACGATTAGGGATCGCGAACAACGGTCGGCGATGCCACGAGACACCGACGATGCAATCTTCCCCTGCTAGATTTGATTCCCCTCCAAATTGCTCGATCCCGCCGACCTGACCCTCCAAATTGCCCTAGCCCGCCGACCCAACATCGGGGCAAGATCAAGTTATCAATCGATGGGTGAAGGGCGGAAGAGAGACGGATTTGGATGGGGGAAGCTAGGGCCATGGCTGGTCGATTTAGGGCTCCTCTGAAATCGACCATGGAAGTTTCGATTCAGAGCAGTGGTGGAGGCAGGGGTTTTTTGTCGAATGAGGCAGGGGTTTTTGTCGAATGAGAGGGGTGATTGGAGCAACTGGTTGCGAGGAGAGCGGAGTACTGGGAGATGGTGGCGACTTCGCAGAGTCGGCGAGTTGGGAGGCGGAGTCGCGGAGAGGCGGAGGTGAGCAGGGAGGGAGAGAGAATGTGGGAGGAGGGTGAGGTCGGAAGTGGCCCAAAATTTTGCTTCTTTTTTATTTTAAAATGTTATTAATTTAAAATTCCATGTCATCTGCCACGTCAGCGGTAACTATAATTTCTGTTAAAATTAACGGTCAACGCCGGTCAACTCTAACGGAAAAAATAGTTCAGGACATAAATGGAATATTTGAAAGAATAGGACACAAGTGGCATTTTTGTCATAGTTCGGGTGTTGTAGTGGTATTAGCCCTAAACTAAACTCCAATTTTTTGGGGAAACACCATAGGATGAAGCTATTTCTATACTTGATGGATTGATTCATATTTCTTTTCTTCCAATCTCTATTGCATGGAATTTCTTAATGCTTTGTGTTGATTGGCCACCAATACAATGATTTGTAGTTAATTAGGTTATTAGCGACAGTAAAATCCTAATGACTGAACATATTTCCTGTAACATAGTAGTTTATCGAAGCGACAGTGGATTAAATAAGGTGCTATGCAGTCTTAATAAGGATATCGGTCTTCAGGCTAAATAATTAATTCATTGAGCTACGACAGTAGGATTTGAATTAATTGTTTAGTACGTAGTAATTCCCGACAGGGATAGCTAGCACATTAGTGATATCCTGGCTGTAGAGAATTGGATTAAACTGATTGGAATATGTGAATTAATTTTGATATGATAGATAGTGAGTCCCGGTGTTTCACCCATAGCTTTCTCCATTGAATTTCTCCCGACAGTTTTCATTTGCTTAATTTGTTTAGTTTATTTTGATTTTAGAAATTAGTCTCATTAAACTATTTTCACTAATAGTTTGCTCATAGAATTGATATATTATAAGGTTGTACCAGTCCCTGAGAGACGATACCCGGACTTTCCGGTTTTACTACGAGATAGGATTGAGGCATTACGCTTTTGCCCTATCACTTCCTCTGAAAAGGAGGAAACAATTGCTTTCCATGTAGACCACATCAAAAGCATTTAAGAAGTTGACACCTTCACTTGCTCCTTCCACGTGGCCATGAAGCTCCTGCACATAAGTCTTCCTTCTCCCACGATCGTTGCCCGTTATCTTCTTTCCTTTCTTAAGTTCACGCTTCTTCAATTCATTTACATAGGTACCCACTAGGATACCCACGATCCCTTGAAGTTGTTGGCGACAAGCATTAATCATTCTAGCCTGCAAGGGAAGCTTGCACAGGTGAGTTGTCTCGCGCAAGACGAGCCCAACATTCTCCTTCCTTGCCCGTCCATGAATGAGGCTGCTGGAGTCCATCCCTTCCCCTTGTCCCAATTTCGCTGGTCCATCCAATCCGAGAGCCCAACCAATTCGGCCCCACGGCCCGGCCTGCCGAAGTGTGGTGGGCGTCCAGTAGGTATGCAGAGGGTTTGCGAGAGGAAAAGCACAGCCCTCTGTAGCCGTCCCCTCCTTCTCCGTCTTTGTCCCCGACAACTTCTCATCTGACGGCGAACTGCTCCTCAGGAAGAAGATTCCACCTGCCTCCAGCTTCATCTTTGCCGCCGCTACCTCGGAGGCGACCGTCGAACGCCCGCCCGACACCATCACGACGAATGGTATTCCCGATGATTGCAACGCCACCTGCGCCGCATGAGAGTAAACCCGATGGACTGTCGTCATCTGGATGTTGATTCCTCGTTCGCTGACGGTCCTCCGCGTCGAGGATTTCTTCTTCATCTCGATCTCCCTCGGCGCGTTGTCCTCCAGGCGGCTGAGAGCCAAACCCGATCTTGCGAACATCTTCTTTGGCTCAAGTATTTCGTTAATCGTTGTTACGACCGGGGCTGCCAACCCACGTCGCACCCATTGCTCGCCTCAAAGCTCCGACCAGCCAACCCGACGGCTGCTTGTGTCCTCTGGCTCCCCTCGCTTAGTGTTGTCGACTCCGCTCTTAGCTCGTGTTGTTCCCATTTCCATAATCCTTGCAGTATGAGTTTCTGAAATCATGCGAAATGACAACAGTGGAGCGCCATTGGGAATCTCTTTGTCCTCACTTGAGTACACACGAAGTATCGACGACTTCTCCCGATTCTTCTGTTTCTCGAAATCAAATCCATCTCGCCTTTGATCCTCCTTCATCGACGTCGACTTCAGCTTCTTTTCCATGGTCGCCGTCTTCGTCCCCAATAGCTCACTCATCAATAATTCCTTCTTCGTCATCTTTTCTGGCGGCGGTGGTGCAACAGCTCCCAGCTCTCACCCACCAGATCTTGATTTCTTCTTCCTGAATTTCCAGCCACCGATTGGAGTTTCCAATAGGATTGTGTTTGTTCTAGGATTAACCTTCTCCCCTTCCAGATCCGATGCCGGCTCCTCAGCACTCGATGTGGCAGCCGAAGCTGCTAGGGATTGCTCCCCTACCATCGCCTCGGAGGAAGACGTCGGGGTTTGCTAAGTCTCCTCCGCTGATTTCTCCTTCGATAGTACCTCACTCTCCACCGGCTCGAGTGGCTTCATAACTCGACAGGTTGGTGGTGGCGGTTGAAAGAAGCTAATTAGGAAGCAATGCGGTGGTCGTCGGAAGCGGATGCTGGTCGCTGAAGTCTTTCACGGCCGGATCATCTTCTTCGGTTACAACTGGGGGAATTATCCTTGGAATCCGGACGTTGAGACTGCATATTCCGAAGCCAGCACTACAGTGTGCAACATCGTAGAATTCCTCGAGTTCGATGTGCCTCTTGAAACGGATCCATCTATGGTCGTAACCCAATGGACGCTCTGCCGTAATAATCAGCTCATTCAATGACGTTCTCTGTACCTCTATGTGCTCTCTCTCGAACCCAGGCAAGAAGAAGGAGAAGCGAACGTACCGACGATACACGTTCGTACCTGGTTGAGAGTTGTGACGAACTCAGATTTGTGACCATGGCTCTGATACCAAATGATAGAAACCTATTTCTAGGATTCTAGGTTTCTATCGATTGGGTTGGGAAATTGGGGATTGAAGGAGATTTTAGGGATCGAGAAGAGATTAGGAATAAAGATTGAGAATTTGGGGAAGAACAAGAATAGAATAGCCGACGGCCAGAATAGGGAGAGAATTTGAGAGGATTAGGGTTTAGGAGATTTTCTTAGTATGCTTCCTATTGATTCTGAATAAAACGCAAAGTACTTATTTATAACGAAAGACTGCAAAAACCTAATAAACTAACCTAATGTGACTCAAAGACTACTAATCATATCTAATAGAATCCTAATAATAGTAATTATAATAAATCCCGAAAATCGGGTTTCTATCAAACCCTCGGCGAATCCAGGTAACGGTTCTGTTGTGCCATCATCTGCTGAAACCCTAAAGGTGAGTTCTAATTGCTTAACTGATATCATCAATTTGATTACTTTCCAGCATTAATTGAATTGTTTAATGTTCTGTCATTATCCTGCTGATCCAGCCATAAACAGGCCGCCGAATGGCATTAGTTGTCCTGTGTGTTCCTGTTAGTCCAGGCACTAGCAGATTAATTTGGGCCTTCCCTAGGAACTTCAATATTTGGGTGGATAAAGTTGTACCTAGATGGATACTTCACATGGGGACAAACCTTATCCTCGACTCAGATTTGTGCATTCTTCATGATCAAGTGATTTTTGTTACCGGCCATATATAGCTTCAAACTAGTTGCGTGAATGCATATGTAGATACTTTTCATTGGTAAATCTTTGCCATAGATTGAGGTCTAATGCTCTTATAAACTGGTACAGGGGCTGAAAATCAAGCAAGCCGTCGATCCTGCATATTGGCAGAAGGCATGTTTTCTGCCTACAAAATCAGATGCTCTAGTTGTTGGATTCAGGACATGGTTGAACAAATATGCTGGCAGTGAAGTTGATTGGAGTGGGAAGTATGGACAGATAGACACCCTTGGCCTTTATCTAATTTCACTGCATAAATGCATCTATCATCCAATTTACCCGTTCACTCTCCAGGTATTGGACTCATGTAGTGAATTGCCCCAGCTGCAACCGTGCATACAAGATTCTGAAGGTGCTCGAAACCGTTCTGCAGGTCCTGGCTTTCGGACTGATGGGCATTGCTGTTGCAACAAAGCAGGGTATGGTGTCAACAAATACGAGAGCTGGATTGGTGATATTAGCTACCATGTCCTTTGCAGCTTCAAGATGGTTGGCTCATCTTGTCTATAGTAATTTCCATTACCATGACTACAATCAATCGTTACGAGAGAACGAGATGATTGTAATTCTACTAAGGCAATTAGGCCTTCAGGTGTAGCTAGCATGAGTTGGTATTGATGATAAAGTGTTGCTATAATCCTATAACAAAATTGTCTGTAAGCTAAAGGACTTTCCTGGCTACCGTAATCAACTGGTCGCAGTAAGTATGAAGAACTCTCTGATCACGATATTCCTTTGCCAACAATGGAAGCAACCGGTAAAAGCATGGTCTCAGGTTGTGTAAGTATAAATAGTGTTGGTAGGTAACATTTAAGGGATCTTTTCTCTCACACGAAAAACAAGGGGGGACTACTTCTCTCTCTAAAGGATATCTTGCTAACTTAAGCGTCGGAGGATTCACAGGCCAGACGCCTACCCCTGTGTGTGTTGTCCAGGCAAGGCGCTCGAGTGCAAGGGCTGAGTGACGTGGCACGGAGTTGGGGTCTTTCCGACTCAAACAGTTTATGAAAGTTGTTGCCTTTGCGCAGTTTAATAGTCGTTAATTATTAACTAGTTTTCTGACCCACGCTTCGCAACAGTAAGAAACTAATTATATTTCAAATTTCATCCGCTCTTTTAATAATTTAATGGGCTAATACCACTAGGGAAACCGAACTATTAGCTTTGTGCCATTTGTGTCCTAAAGTATCCGATATGAAAATTGTGTCCCAAACTATTTTTCCGTTATGGTTGACGGGCGTTGACCGTTAGTTTTAAACAGAATTGAAAGTTTGATTTTACCTATTTTGTTCTTCGACTCCGAGCAGCGTCGGCGGCGATGAAGAAGTTCCGAACAACAACAACAACGAGTCTTCTTCCTCTGCGACGTCGTCGTCTTCAATGGTTGTGCCCAAGCCGATGGAGGGACTGAACGACTCTGGTCCTCCCCATTTCCTGAAGAAGACTCACGTCGATTAGAACTGGGAGCTCTGCCGGAGAAGAAGAAGTTGACGAGAAGGAAGGGATTCAAGTCGATTGGAGCTAGAGCTCTGCCTGAGAAGATTTTCTATTTTAAGTTTTCTTTGTCTTTTGTATTTTAAGTGCTGATTTTAATTTAAAAATAACAACCTGATGTGGCAGTTGACGTGGCGCATACATGGCTGCCACATATGTGCCATGTAACCAACAATCAACATTTTATGGTTGACCTTTGGTCAACCGTTATCTATAACGGTCAACAAAATTGTTAGGACGTAAATGACACAAAACTACCAAACGTTGGGACACAATTGTCATATCGGATACTTTAGGACACAAGTGGCACAAATTTAATAGTTAGGGTTTCCCAATGGTATTAACCATAATTTAATTAAAATCAAATAATTTTCAAAATCATTCTCATAAGATATCTTCATATACTTTTCATAGTGTCTCATCATTATGGAATATTTACGTAATACATTTGTTTAATTGATGTATAAAAAATAATAATTCCTCCATAATCTCTACGTAGTGTCTTATTCGTTACAAAATTTTTATTTAGGGGTCATTTGGAAGTTGCAAATGTTAAATCGTTGCATTGTTATGAATCACCATAATATAAATGCATGTATTGATACAATGTATGCATTTTAACAATATATTGTTTGGTTGTTGAGATTCTACTTTATGCATTGATTTACATAAAGTTACTTATATGCATTTACCCTTAACTTTTAGAATAAGACAAACTATTGGGGATATAAATGGAAGGAAAAAGTTGACACAAATCTAAAACAAACAATCACAACAATCTCAATTTCTAGTTGAGATTGTATAATGCATCATTTTTCTGATTGTTGGTGGGACCTACCTAAAACAATTGTTTTAGACTTTGGCACTTCCAAACATTGTATTGTGCACAAAACATGTATTCAACAAGCACAACTCTAACAATCACAATTTCCAAACGACCCCTTAATACGCGTGTTTAATTGATACATAAGAAATAAGTATCTATGCGTAAGCTTTATGTAGTGTCTTTATCATTACGAACAACTTGCATAATGCGTTTAATTAATTGATAAACAGACCATCCCTTCATGAAGTTTACTCAATAAATTTTTTATTTATATAACTATTACATAATGATGTTACAGAATTTTTTTGTGTGGTCTGATAATAAAATTAAGTTTTAAAAATTATCACATTTGATTAAAGTATTGTGCAAAAGACTAAAAGTTAAATTGAGTAATTGACGTTACCGAACCTCTGTGCAATGAAAATTGATTATATTGTGAATAAATCAAAGTATTGTGCAAAAGACTAAAAGTTAAATTGAGTAATTGACGTTACCGAACCTCTGTGCAATGAAAATTGATTATATTGTGAATATTTTAGTTAGTAATAAAGAAATTAAGTTATACAAAATACCTTGCTAGGTAGCATGGAGGTTCCTCGTGAAGGCAAAAAATGTTATATTTGAGTAAACTGTTGTGTAAGAAAAACTAAGCTTACGGAACCTTTGGTTTAGTTATTACCACGATAATCATTTGAACACTCCTAGTAGTATCAACTACTACACATATAAATTGAAACAATAGCGTCACAAAAGAAGTTTAAACATAAATAATCTATTCGACGACCCTTCTACCTTATGCAAGTTCATCGGTAATGACTTGATATATACACATGTTTTTGTCCACCATTCTAGTACCGTTTGAGTCTTATTTCTCGTGTTTTAGGCCGACTTCACGCTAGCTTGTTCTTGTTTGTGATATTTTAGATCCTAGTACTTGAATGAAGGTTTGGGAACGAGTTTGGGGTCGATTGGACGAAGATTGGACGTTTGGCGAGAAACTGAGGAAGCCACACGGGCAATCCTAAATTTCCACACGGCCGTGTGACTTGGCCGTGTGGCACCGCTTTGCACGGGCAAATCGCACAGGCCGGGTAGGGGACCCCTTATGGCCGTGTGGAAAGTTCAGGGAGCTCACACGGCCAGACTGGAAATCCACACGGCCGTGTGCCTCTGGCCGTGCAGTGTGCCTGAAGTCCACTAATCGAAACGCGGCGTTTTCACATCCACACGGGCAGACTGGAAAGCCACACGGCCGTGTGGCCTGGCCGTGTGATCGGGAAATTCTGGGTTTTAACCCAATTGCGAGCCAAAGGAGAGGGAATCGACTTTTTGGAGCAAAAACAGAGTTTTAGAGAGAGAAAGGGCGAAGAACAAACCCTAGGAGCTATTTGGAGTGGATTTCTCACCATTTTAGCCCAGATTGCATCCCCCAGAACCGACCAATCAAGGTGGAGCTCCCCAACACAGCTAGTCAGCAACCAACTTTGCAGGTGGAGGCTTCTTCGGCAGCCTCAAAATTCGACCAATAGGAAAGAAGCACTGCATTTCCCGTCTTAACAACGACCAATCAACAAGTGACACATGGCATTGGTTTTTTCTATAAGAAGAGCTCTTCTGCTCTTGCTTTTGGGAGGGGGGGGGGGGTTGGAAAATATATAAGGGGGACACTGGAGAAAGAGTGAGATATAGAGAAATACTTTCCTTTTGCCATTTTACAAAATTTCCAGTTTGAAACTTTTAATAGTTGAAGCACAAGGATCTCAAGGCATGTAAACCAGGTTCACTTCTTCTAATAACATTCCATTTCATTCAAGTTTCTCCACCGTTGTTAATAATCTATGTTGAATCATTTATATTTCTGCACTTGCTAGTATCATTATCAATCATTTTAATTTAATCTGCCTTTTATTTTAAGCGCATAGTAATATGATAAGAATCTGCTAACTAGTCATGTTCCTTATACAGTACATAGCCATATTTAGGGTCATTTGGATGTGGAAATGTAATGTAGTAATCGGACTCAATTACCACATAATGCAGTAATTGGGTTAAAAACCCACGTTTGGAAGAGCAAAAAGGGTAAGAGAATTGGACCATGGAAATTGGCTTCAATTACCACATTCATGGTAATTGAGAATACTACACCTCCCCCTAGTAATTTGACATTACCACGTTTTCTTACTTCTTTTTCCAAATTTCACATCATCAATTCCCACAAAACTAAACCCTATCCAAACGTGATTTTTTTTCCAATTTCCACAAGTCAATTCCTTGGTTTTCTAAAACATGGAAATTCAGACAAATTCCAATATTTTCAAATTTCCACATCCAAACGACCCCTAAGTTTTCAGTCTTGCTCCCTTTCCATCAAATAGCTAATAGTTGAGAATTTTTTTTTTATATAAATCTACCACTTAATGATGTATTTCCAAACCCAGAATACACGCAACAATCACCAAAATCGAGCCCAACAAAATAGAGCTTCGAGAAATACACGACCCATTCCAAACAACCATAGAACCCTCAAACTACCCGAACTATGTAGAAACATAGATTGGCACTAATGATCAATCAACCATCAATCCATCCCAAATCAAATACCATAACACCAAAATTTCTCCACTATATCATCCACCAAATCTAAAATCCCAGAACTATACCGCAAGAGCCACACAATAACATTTCAAAATCACTTAAACTCGTACATAACCATTTTTTTATTAAAAACCCAGATCTGTTAGCTATCCTAAAATTCGTATAGTCCATTTTTTAGTTCAAATTCCCTAATCACACTAAGCTGAGTATAGGAGAACCTTACACAAACCTGCCCGCTCTCACATCCTCCCGAAACAAAAAATAGAAGGGTCGGTACCAACCCAAATCCAAGTAAGAACAAAAAATAAAAAATCAGTAATCCCACCTGCACCAAAGCATCGCCTACGGCGATATTCTTCATCCTCCTCTCGACCGCGCTATTCACTTCTCCTGGTCCAAATCCGAAACCCAAAAACAACATATAATCATAATCCGGTTTTTGAAATTGAAATAGAAGAACCTACATGCAAACCAAAACTCACCGGCCACTGCCATCGTCAAACCACCGCCGGCGGAGATCTTAGCCACCAAAAATTTCCTCCTCCTCCACTCAACCGAAACAAAAAAATATTAGAACCCAGAAACCAAAAAATCAGCCGAAAACCAAAAAAAATAGAACTAAGCCTACCGTAATCGTCCATCGGTTTGATCGTCGCCGGCGACGAGGATTTCTTATCCCCTCGTCCGAAACCAAACCCCCAAAACAGTAAACTAGAGCAAAAGGTCTTGCGTGTCGGTATTTTGACCGGATCAGAGCCTTCGCGGTCAGGTTAACCCGATTCGGGTTGTTGTTTAGCCAAGACGAGGAAGAAGAGAGTGAGTTTCGCTGGTTTGAGGAGAGGAGGAGAAGAAGAGCGGCGGTGGTAGAGAGGTAAGAGGGGAGAAGACGGCGATTGAAGGCTAGGGTTTTGGTTTGGAGGAGAGGCGAGAGAGGTTGAGAAGGGTCAGGTTAACCCGATTCGGGTTGTTGTTTAGCCAAGACGAGGAAGAAGAGAGTGAGTTTCGCTGGTTTGAGGAGAGGAGGAGAAGAAGAGCGGCGGTGGTAGAGAGGTAAGAGGGGAGAAGACGGCGATTGAAGGCTAGGGTTTTGGTTTGGAGGAGAGGCGAGAGAGGTTGAGAAGGCAGAGAGAGGATGGTGGCGGCGGTGTTAGATGATGGCTAGGGTTTCGTTCTTCTGGAGAAGACGAGAGAGATGAGAGAAGAGAGAGTCGAGAGTAGGGGTGGCTATTTGGACCGGGACCGGATGAAAAACCGGAAACCGGACCGTATAACCCAGACCGAGACCGGACCGGGACCGGATAGTAAACAATCCAATCCAATCTTTGGGCTTAGATTTGAGGTAAAAAACCGGATAAAGACCGGATAAGAGAGCTCAATATCAAAAACTTAAGGGTAATTTGCATAAACGGTCACAAACCTTTGGACTTAGTACAAAACTTAACCAACTCCTCACCCTTTTAGGCCTTAGGCCATTCAAATTCTCACAATCTCAATATAAAACCAAGACCGAATTGGGACCGGACCGGGTCAAGACCGGACCGGATCAAGACCGGACTGTATCCAATCCAATCTTCGGTCCTTATATTTTCAAAAAAACCGGACTGGACCGGGTCAATTGGGGCCAATTTAACCGGACCGGACCGTATAGCCACCCCTAGTCGAGAGGAGTGGTTTTGCTTTAGGGTTAGAATGATTAGGGTTCATTGAGATGAATATATATACCTCCTCTTTTAAAAAGACGAAATTGCCTCTAGGGTTTCCCGGAAATTGCGTGGCCTTGCCACCGCCCTTTTGAGTAAATACCAAACTGCCCTTCCCCCTTCCCTGTACTAAAACTTGGAGTAACAAAAATGATTAGAATGATTAGGGTTCATTGAGATGAATATATATACCTCCTCTTTTAAAAAGACGAAATTGCCTCTAGGGTTTCCCGGAAATTGCGTGGCCTTGCCACCGCCCTTTTGAGTAAATATCAAACTGCCCTTCCCCCTTCCCTGTACTAAAACTTGGAGTAACAAAAATGTATGTGGCGGGTTTTGAACCCGCGTTATCGATATTAAACTAACCAATTGACTGGCGTTTTAGCCAGTTGGACTGTTGGCCCATCATTCGTAAATGTAATCATCCCATTTAATTTTATTTGTTTTAAAATCCCTAATACGAAATGTTGAATGCGGATTAAGTTTATCTTGTTTCTTTTCTAATACGTCAAACATCTTCCCAGTAACTAAAATTCTGGTTTTATTGTCATAACATCACAATAATCTAAATGAAGTTTTGTTAATAAAATTATAATACGAGAATTACGTTCAGTGGAACGCGGTATTAATTTTTATTTAAAATTATCAAAGTCCGAACGAACTACGTGGACTTTGATCCCGTGATACGGGTACGTAGGCAACCGATAAGGTTCGAGTCCAACTAACCAATTAACTTTATCTTTAAATTGTACGTCAGTGGACGTATAATTAAATTACAACTAATACGATAAAATCATTTATTGGTCCAGTGGGATCCCAAAAATACATATTTTCTAAAATACACCCAACTCGTAGAAACTTATCAGGCTTAAGTAGTACCGATTTAGGGCGTTGTGAGGGTGTTGCTTAACTTCCCCACACGTAACCGTACTCCCGAACCCAGAACTTTATTTTCGCAGACCATGTCTCGGTTCTGACCCTAAGGTTAAAGCCAACCGACTAGTGTTCGATCCACTCCAAGTAAGATCGATGGCGACTCCCAAAAATGCCAGCGCGGCGACATCGGACCCCCGGAGGGACGGTTGCGACACTCTCTATGGAGTAGAACGTCTCACTTGGGTATGAAGAACCCTAGTTCCATGTGTTAGGGATCTTGATTGTAATGACTTGGGATTGTTACACTGTTTGATTTTAATCGATTGATGCATGATTCATTGAGTCAATTGAAGTCTGATCATCTTTTCTTGATTTCTGCTGCAACCTGAGATAGATAGAATCTGATTAGGTTGTTAGAGCTTCATCAATCGGTAGTGGTAGATTGGTTATAGGAGAGTTAATCGATTTACTGCTTTGTACTGGAACCACATTCCAGTAGTGGAGTTCTGTGCTTATAGCCTCATCAGTCTATCCCGGTGAAGGTTAGTCGCCTGCTGGTTAGCCTGCCTGAGAGGGCTTGGTCAGCTTAAGAGATTCCAAGCTACTGTCGGATCTTCCGCAGTTTAATCAACAGTTAATCAACCCAGGATAATTATAACCTCGACCTAACTAAGGAGCTAGGGGGACTCATTCCCGAGTGACTCTTCCCTTGCTTTAGAAAACCGAACCATTTCCTGCTTTCTTACTGCTTTTAGTTAAAATCACAATCACTCGACTTAGTTTGCTAGATAATAGATATTCACGGAGTAGGCAGCAGATCTAGACCCCGGGTTGACAAATAGAGCTTGCCTGTTACTGCATTTCCGGACTGCGATTACACTTGGTCGCAGTTTGGTGTTGCGTTTTAGCGTGTCAATCGGCCATATGCTATTGTAAATAACAAACCTATAAAAAGAATGATTAAGAATGAAATAAGATTACATTCATTTTTGGGTCAACATTAAAACTATTATTTTTAAAATATTTATTTTTCTGATACGCGAAGCAATAACGAGCGGGCTTTTGCTAGTTATATAAAAGCCTAACATGGAGTTACTATTCATTAGTGTCCCCCCAGCCAAACTTCTCCAGGTAGGGGTGGAAATCGGTACGGTATCGATATCCCAATACCAAATCCCGAATACCGAATTACACCATAAATAATTTCGGAATTCCAATCCCTAAATATTTCAGTCTAACATGGAGTTACTATTCATTACTGGCCCCTCAAACTTCTCCAGGTAGGAGTGGAAATCGGTACGGTATCGGTATCCCAATACCAAATACCGAAATCTCGAATATCGTATTACACCATAAATAGTATCGGTATCTCAATCCCTAAATATTTTGTTATCTCAATCGGTACTTCGATATCACAATTGGTATTATCGAATAGAAAATTAATTGCCTTTGCAATTGATAACTAAATTATAAATTAGATTTTATTATTTAATTTAGGACAAACAGACTAAGTATAGAGTCTTGAGTTTTTCTAGAGTTAGGATATTATTAAGGAGAATGGAGGAGATGAGACATCTTAAGTTCTTGTCATTGGTAATATTTAATTCGACGAATTGGAGGTTGAGAGACAACTATTACTCGTGTTTGTTTTTTGGTGTTATGAAAACAACAAGAGATTATGTGAGAAACGAGAGTGACTTAAATTGGAAAGTCAATTTTGAGTTGGATGGGGACTTCTAAGTTGTGAAATAGTGATGGATTGATCTATGTATAATTTAGGGGTCGTTTGCTTGATGGATTGGATGATGGATTTGGATCTATTATGGACTTTATCCAAAGTCTATTGTTTGCTTCGTGTATTTGATGGCAACAAATCTGTGGGCCCCATGGACTTTAAGGGTCCAAATATGTGGGTCCCACGGACTTGAAAATTCCACCTCTTAAGATGGGACTTGATCATAGACTTTTAAAGTATTTGATGGCAACAAATCTGTGGGGCCCATGGACTTTAACGGGTCGTTTGCTTCGTGGATTTTAAATATGAGGGTTTTGGTAAAATCTGGGTTTTGAAAAACCATGGATATATGATGGATTTGGTGGCATCATGGATTTGAACAAGTCTATTGTTTGCTTGTTGGATTTGATAATGGATTTTATTTTATTAGATTTGTGGATATGAAATACAAATTACCTTGTTACCCTTATGTAATTATATTTCCCTTAAAAACAAATCTAATGCATACAAAGTAACTGAACTTCTACTTTGTGAACTCGTTCAATTACAAATATAGAAATGCATAATAGTTTGAACATGACACAACTCCCTAATTTTTGGATCCAACTGTCGATCCAACAATAATGCACAAGATGAGCATAAAGTGTTAGAAATATCAATAGAGGAGTAAATAGAAGGCTCAGTAGACGAAGATGTGAAATTCAACCACAATTGAAAATGTCCATATTTTTTTATCAAATTCGAGCACCACGCTTAATCCGAAATTTCATCCCGAAATTCACAATTTATGCAAGAAATTAATGTTAAACAAGCCCCAAAAATGAAAGAGACAAGGAGAAACAAACATAAGAGTCCCTTTATCATTCATTTCTCTATATGAAAAACTGAGGACAAAGAGTTGGAGGCCACCACTGGGGAAGAAGGAAGGGTAGATTAGTCATTAGGTAAAATAAGTAGGGATAAACTAGTAAAATACCATCATGGATTTAAATCCATCACCCAATTCCCACCTCCATAGGTGGAACTTCCAAGTCCGTGGGGTCCACGGATTTGGACCTCCAAACTTTGTGGGCCCCATGGATTTACTCCCTCCAATTCCATCAAGCAAACAATAGACTTTTGTCAAAGTCCATGATAAATGCAAGTCCATCACCAAATCCACCAACAAAACCTTGAAGCAAACGACACGTAAGGATCCAAATTTGTGGATCCCATGGACTTGAAAATTCCACCTCTTAAGGTGAGACTTGATCATAGACTTTAAAGTCCATCATTTATGACCAAACTACTCCTTCTTTTTATCTTTCTCATCTCATACCAATGAGGGTAATATAGATTATTTTCACTTCTTGCACACAAATCTAATTAACCAAATCCATCATGAAATCAATGAAACAAACAATGGTATTTTACATCTCCATAATAAACCTCAAAACCTTCATATATCCATGCTTTTACAAAACCCAAGTTTTATCAAAACCTTCATTTTCCAAGACCTTCATAAATGACACTCTTGGTGGTTGAGGGTCATGTAGTAGTGAATGAGAGAGTCTAGTTGAGAAGATAAATTACACACTAGCTTATATTTCGATATTGATTAGTATTTTGGTATATGTGGATTCCAATCTCATAATTCTTAATACCGAATAACAATTGAAATTCAATTCCAATCCCAAGAAATAATACGTGTATTCGGTAATACCAAATATAGACAAATTCGGTACGCTATTCGGTATATCCCAATTACCGGTACCAAACTTACAGCACTACCTCTAGGTGCAAGTGGGCAACCTTTATTTGTTTGTTTTCTTCACTCACAAATCCTTCTCCTAAATCTCTAAAATTTGGAGAACCTCCTATTACCCAACTCTCCCATTTCATAACATTTGTTTCAACTTTTGTCCATTAGGTTTTCCCAATCTAATGTCCATTTATTCAAATCTCTCTCAAGTATCTTCTTTTACCCAACTTTCTTATTTTACATCGGTTTAACTATTATTCGTCGACTCTACATCGATTTTCCATCGTCTATGGCATTTCGCCCAAATCGTCGCTTTCTCCCTCCAATTCACAGTTATCTCGAAACATTGTTGACAGAGACCTAAGTTGTCCCCTTCCACCGTTTGCGACAGCCACTACCAAAGATCTATACCATATATCGTCTTTACAATCCTCGCATTCGCTCACCAATTGACAACCCACTTTTGAAACTTATCGGTAGAATCCTAAGTTGTATCCCTCCAGCGTTTCCATATCTAAAATCTATACCATATTTACTTTGTGTTGACAATTTTTTATCGCGACCCAGTTTCATTCACTTTGGTGTTTTCTTATTTCTCTTTTTCCTTTTGGTTGAACATGAGACTTGAACCCAAACCCATGAGTGTACTTCCTATTTTGGCTAGGTCAAAGCGAATTTAAACCGACTTTAGTATTTTTAAAACCTAAGTTGTCCCCTTCCACCGTTTCCACAACCACTACCGAAGATCCATACCATATATTGTCTTAACAATCCTCGCATTTGCCTACCAGTAAACAACCACTTTTGAAATATTGCCAGTGGAATCCTAAGTTGTATCCCTCCAGCATTTTCCAAAGTCGTTATCTAAAATCTATATCATACTTACTTTGTAGTGACGAGTTTTGTATCCGGACTGAGTTTCATTTTCTTTGGTGTTTTCTCATTTCTCTTTTTTCTTTGTGTAGAAGAGTTTAAGTGACCTAGAAACGTAAAATCGTAAGTTTTTAAGTTTTAAAGCACGATTTTGACTACATTACTATTGGCGAGTTTTTTTTTATCGTGAGCGAGTTTTTTCCGCTATTGTAGTTAACGGGTCGGGTAGAGTGCATTTATTAAAAACTCAAATCGACCCGGTTAAAGTGAATTGAACATGGTGTTCACGAGTTTTGGATCGAGAATGAGGCTTGCCCGCTCTAATTTTTTTACTTTTCTTTTTCGTTTTTGTTGAGAATGATAATTGGACCCAGATCCGGTGCTGACGAGTTTTGTACTGAGAGTGAGTTTTATCCGCTTTTATAATTGACATGTGTTGGTTGAGTGTGAATTCTTTGAAAACTTAGTTCGACCAAGTCAAAGCGAGTTGAACTCAACGTCGAGAGATTCTGGTTGGGAGTGAGTTTTATCTGCTTTAGTATTTTTATTTGTCTTTCCCTTTGTTTGAGAATGATAATCGAACTCAAACCCAAGGTACTCAATCTAATTCATCTGATCAAAACGACTTGAACCCAATATTTACAAGTTTTTGACCGGGAGTGAGTTTTATTCGTTTTTTTAATTGATATGTTGGGTCAAGTGTGAATTTTGTTAAAAAATTGGTTCAACCTGGTCAAAGCGTGTTGAACCTATTGTTGTCGAGTTTTGGCTCGGGACTGAGTTTCATATGCTTTAGTGTTTCTTAAATTTTTTTCTTTTGAATGAGAATGCTAATTGAACCCAAACCTTTGGGTATTCAACCTAATTTGGCCCGATCTACGCGAGTTGAACCTTCTCAAACTTGCGATTAGCCCCAAAAATCCATAAAAAAAAGAAAATCAAGATTAACTTAATAAAAACAAAGCAAAAAAAGAGTACAAACTAGACAATATGGTCGTTAGATAAGTTTAAAAATATAAATCATTTGTACGACGATTCATCTCCCTTCTAAAAGGTTATCGTTTAGCCGACCACATGGTGTGGTACATGACAAACCCATGGAAAGAAAGATTAAGAATGAAATACAATTCTTCTACTTTTGGATCAACATTATTTAAACTATTGCTTTACAAAATATCATGTTTTCGCTTACACGCAAAACAGTAGCGAACGGGCTTATGCTAGTTACAATTATTTGAACGATTTTCAACTTAAATATATATGGCCACAAAGAGACAGTCCCTCGAAACAAGCTCTAGCTAGATAGAGGCGGGAATAGAGCGGTCATGTCGCCAACGCTTGTAGCAGTTAATCCTATCTCTTGACTTCGGATTTTTTTCCCAAATTAACACACTTAAACAAATAAATTCCTAATATACATAACTTTCAACGAAATTTCTAGAGATGGAATCGGGGTGGATTGGGGACGGGTCACTACCTCCTGATCTCCGCCCGTCAGGGGTGACGGATTTCCCTGTCCCCGTCCCCGCAGGGTAAACAGGGAGATTATTTCTACCGCACCCATAAGCAAACGGATCTGGGTAACCCACGGATAATTGACCAACCAAAAGAATGGGAAAATCCTTCAGTTGAGTCTAAGGTTTTTGCCCCCAAAGAGGAAAAGACCTCGACTAGTGAAGTATGACGACGAGACCGCTTCAATTTTCAGTATTCGCGGCAGCTCCATCCCTCAGCCAAACAAGATTGATTTTTATCAACCTACAAAAATGGAGGCATCGAATTCCATGCTCAACAATAATCAAGTGGCGGTAGCTGAAGAGGAAGGGATATGGCGGAGACGAAAGAGGCATGAGGGGAAGAAGAGGAAGAGATAAGAGGGGAAGGGAAGGAAGGGGGAAGGGAAGGAAAGAATAGCGAGAAGAAGAACAGCTTCGAGGGGAAAAGTGGAATAGGATTTCCAACGTCGAACCTCCATTTAGTTTATAAGCGAGGGTCCAAATGACTTCGTTTTTAGGAACGGGGCGGGGATGGGGCCGATACCATGAGATCCATCGCCACCCGTTACCCATTACTTACGGATTATGAGTATGCCCGAATCCACCCTTTATCCACCACGGACAGGTAAAGTGCTCACCATTTGGAAGGGTTTCGGGCGGGTATCCGATGAGTCGGTCAAGGTTGCCAAGCCTAGAAATTTCCCAAATTACTAGAGTTTGAGACTGTCCGCTCGAGTCAAAAGCGAACAGTAAATAAATCGCAGAAGTGAAACGCGATTAAAGTAAATCGTTGATGATAAAGCAAATATACGTTGATAACTTCACAAAGAAGCGAACACGATTTGTTCTTTAGTAGGCCAAGTGAAGAGGATGGCGATCGACGCGGATCGCGCGGCAAAGAAACGACAACCATTGATTGCATGTAGATCTAGCAAACACAAATTGTTTGCCTCTCTGACAAGAAAACTCCTTCTTGCTCGCTGATTGGTGGAGGGAAGACGATGGATCGCGCATTAGTGAAGTGTCAGTTGTCGATCGTGCCCGGATCCATCGACCTAGACTAGTTTGCCTCTTTAACAAGCGAACAGTTCTTGGCTGCTGATTAGTGGAGGGAGGGGGACGCGAATCGCGCGTGAGTAAAGCGACATTCGTTGATCGCTTTAAATCCAGCGAACAACAGTTGTTCGCTGGTTGGTTGATGGAGCGACGACGCGGATCGCTTGTTTTCCTGCAAACCAGAGCTGATTTTGCTTTGACCAGCAAACTTCTTTCCCAAATCCCATAAATACCACCCATAATTCCTTCCAATTCTCACTACAAGAATCTGTACTTTCAGCGACGAATTCTATCGCGACGATAAGAAATTCGTCGCAAAAAGTGGACAATTTGCAACGAATTTCACTTATTCGTCGCAGATTATGTTCAATTTTTTTGCGATGGTTATCTTTCGTCGCAGAATGTATGGAGACTTTTTGCAACGATTTTCTGTCGTCGCAGAATTGATGGAGACTTTCTGCGACAATTTTCTGTCGTCGCAGAATTGATAGAGACTTTCTGTCGTCGCAGAATCGATGGAGACTTTCTGCGACGGTTCTCTGTCGTCGCAGAATTGATGGATACTTTCTGCGACGGTTCTCTGTCATCGCAGAATTGATGGATACTTTCTGCGACGGTTCTCTGTCATCGCAGAATTGATGGATACTTTATGTGATGTTTTTCAATCGTCTTATATGTTTCAAGAAATTTTATATTATTGGAGGTTGGAACCATAGTTAGTAAATACACGTATATGTATCCCTACGTATTTTCTTCGTTTAAATTTTCGTATCCATATTATTGTCAAGGCATTTCATTTTCCCCCATTCATTTGATGACTCGCGTTCTAAACACGTACTCGTATAACACGTTTAATATCCGTATTTAACGAATAAAATGGCTAACTTAACTATTATTTATGTATTTATTTATTTTTAAAATAATTAATTTTATACATTATGACTATTGACGTACTATTGAGCGTAACATTAGTTTAGAGACGAAGTAAATACCCGTACGTGTTTTATACGTAACCTACCCGTACAATATTTTACTAATGAAACTTAATTATTCCAACACAAGCTTCTTTCGTTTCTTTGGAACTGAATTATTCCAACTTAATTGTTACAAATCTCTAAGCCATAAGAGGAATAGAATAGTCTAAAATAACAAATAATCGGCTGTAGACTAAATTTTTTTTTTATAATCGTGAATTCGTTTATTAAATTTCGAAAAACAAAAAAGATCATACGAAATTACAACCAAGCTATACACGCGGAATACTAGCTACGCGAATCCTTGACATACAGACCAACCAAAAGATAGTCCAAAGTCTTTGATGAATTTTTTGACTTTTATATTAAGATTTATTAATGAATAAAAACATATTAAAACTAACATATAACAAATGTTTGCTCGTAGCCCGATTGGTTTAAATGTTGATGAGTCAATGTTTTGTCTGCAGGAGGTCAGCTGTAAACTTCAAGCAGCCACTAATTTTTGTTCTCCGTGCGTAAAGGGGAAGACATATTGTCAGTGGGTTAGTATATATAACAAGAGTGGAGAGGTAAAGAAAACCCTAGCCGCCTTCAACTCTTTTTTTCCTCTCTCTTTCAGTCTTTTTTCTTCTCTCATTTTCTCACCCAAATTGAGAACTCGAATCTGCTCGTCTCCTCAGCGGTGAAGGAAAGATCGACGGTGGGGGAGAAGAAAAGGGATCGCCGGTAGATTCGGTGTCAATGGCGGTGGAGGAACGACCAGCAGCATGGGTGTTGGCCTCTAACAGCGGCGAATCGACTCCTCTCGACCACAAAAGCGAGATTCGGGTAAGATTTGGCCTACACGGGTGTTTTTCTTGAGGTTTTCTGGTTCAAGAGTAGGATTGTGACAATTTTCTTTCTCGGATTTGTTTTAGAACGAGGGAGTAAGAAGACGGCGGTGAAGGAAGTTTGCCTGGTTCCAGATCTGCTCCAGCCGCGATGAAGGAAGTTCAATGGGTCGCCGATGGCCTCTGGCCACGCGAATCGGCTACAGCCGCGGGATGAAGAACCTGATCTACTCTTCTGACGAGAAAAACGAAAGAACGAAACCAGATCTGTTTTTTCTTTAATCTCGTTTTTCCAAAAAAAAAATTACTTTGTTGTTGTATCTACAAATCTGACTTTGATTGTGTTTTTCCAAGTTTGGTATTCTGACTTGCAAAACTTGATTTTGGATGAGGAATTGATAGTGTAGTTATTTGGAGGAAATCTGGAAATTTGACTTTGACGAGGTACATCTTTGATGTTTATGAAATAAGGAACACCCAGAAAACAAACCCAAAATAAAATGTGATCAATACTGAAATTGACCAAAAATGAATTGTGACCTATACTGAAATTAACCCGAAAATAAATACTATATTACTGTAAAAAAAGTCTCCGTTGCTAAATCTTTTGTTACCTTCTGCGACAATTGATTCGTCGCAAAAAAAATCTTTCTGCAACGGAGTATTCGTCGCAGAATACGCGAATTTTCTGCAACGGCCGAAACGTCGTCGCAAAATGGTGATCTTGCGACGAATCTATCGTCGCTAATCGTTTACTTTCAGCGACGAATTCGATTTTTTTGCAACGAAGCTGTTTTTTTCGTCGCAGAACTTTCTGCGACGCTGTATAGGCGACGAACTATTTTTCCTTTTTGCGACGGACGAATTCGTCGCAGAAGGCTTCTGCGACGAATTTTTGACCTTTCTGCGACGAATTTGTCTGTCGCAGAAAGTGAAATTTCTTGTAGTGTCTCACTCCACTCCACTCCACTCTTCTCTCTCTCCTCCTTCCAGCACTCAAGAAAAGATCCGAGTATGCTTTGTGTTTGCGGCTACGGCCGATCTTCCACGTCAAAAGATTTTTTCTTGAGTTATTTTGACCTTACTCCCAAAATTACGAGACAAAAATCCCGTCCAACATCTGTCGAAAATGGAAGATGAACTATCTAAGGGTATAATCTCATTTTCCTTGCTATGTTATTTATTCATTAGTAAATTTATCCTACTTTTGTTATGTTATGATTTATCAAAGGGAATAGTGTGCGGTGCACTAATTACATTTATTACATATTACTTGAGAGTTTTTGTACACCCATTTGTGACTATTTACAATTATTTTTTATTGATTTCATAATAGATGGGGTCGAGATATACGATCCTAGAATCTATATTCATCCTGGTTTGAGGGTCTCCCAATTGTTGAACTCTCAAGAGTACCATCGACCCCAAAGGGTTTTGGGCAAACAACCCGGTAAACACTCATTCATATACCTCATAATTTTTTAAAAGTGATTGTTTTTTTTTTGTTTACTCTTTTAAAGAAGCTTATTCGTTTATTTTATTTAGGAAAATTATGTTCCCATCATACATGGAGGAACAAATTAGATGGCCAAGTGGGATCACAGGATCCAACCCTTTATCAAGAGAGCGGGCTTAGCGAGTGCAGGACACTTCGTGAAGATGGAGTTTGACAACAATTTTCTTACAACCTTGGTGGAGAGGTGGAGGACGGAGATGCACACTTTTCACTTTCTCGAGGGAGAGATGATGATCACTTTGAAGGACGTGGCCTTGCTCACCGAGTTGCCAATAATTGGCAAGGAAATCATCGAAATTCGTCAAGTACAGTTAGAATTTGAGGGGTTCAATCATCGATTAGGCTTAGAGCTGTTAAACGATTGATTATCGGTTTAACTGATTAACGATTATTCAGTTAACGATATACCGACTATGAGAATTCAGCAATCAAATACCGTTATCGATTTCTAACCAGATATCCAGCTAACAGGATAGCTGCTTACCAATTTCTAACCGGTTAACCGAAGTACCGACAAAATTCAGTCTCCATGCGAGCACTTCTCTTTCAGAAGAAGAGAAGCTAAATGAAGATTTTCCTAATCCACCAAAGTGGGCCCTGGACCAAGACTAAAGTGAGACTATGTGTACTGTTGTACTGGGCCTATTCTCACTTCAAGCCCAAAGCAAACTCTCTGGTAAGGTAACAGACGAAGACCTCCCCATCTTCATTTTCCTTCACCGTTTCATATTCACAATTTCCTCCCTCTTCAGTTCAGTTCCCAAAACACTAATTCTCACAATTTCCTCCCTCCTCGTTTCCTGCCCCCTTCCTCTCATATTCAACAGCTCTGATCACAGAGGTCATCGGAGATTTAACTACCTCAACGGCAGCGGCTGCGGGATCTCTATCCTCCTCCTCATCATCTTCTTCTTGGATTTTATTGAAGGGGAGAGGGACAGAGTGGGTGTACCGATGGGAGGGTCCCACGAGCAGCTCCAACGCTGCGGCAGTGCGTGCGGAAGAAGAAGAGGAGGTTGAGGCAGAGGAAAATGTAGTGTCTGGATTCGGATCCGGATGCATTTTGCCCTCGGTCAACAAGTGGTAAATAACAGGAGAATATCTGATATATCGTTTATCCCTTTCCCATTACCGTGTACACGTACCGCCGGTGTAACCTGTTACCGGTTCAGTTACCAGTTACACCGTTAACCAGATTACCGATTACCAATCCTAATTGGGCTAAGAAGCATGAGAGTTGGATCTCTCTTTGGGGGAATAGAGCATCCTTTAGAGTTGATGACACCACAATGACTTGGTACCGCAAGTTCACAAATAGATTTGTCACCAAACGTGGGGCAGTGATCGGTGCATTGGTAAGCTTTTTTTCTTAAAGTATAATCCTATAAAATAAAAACAAGATTACAAGTTTCTTGAATCATATTAGAAATCTTATAAAAGATACAACTTTATAAAGTACATTACAAGTTTATTAAAGTACACCACAAGTTTCTTAAAGTAGATCGAAAACCTCATAAACATATCACAAGTTTATTAAATCACACCATAATTTTATTAAAACATACCATAAGTTTGTTAAAGTATACCACAAACCTCATAAAGCATACCAAAAATCTCATCAGCTTTGACCTGTTTGTAAATTTAGAAAAGTGTGGGTATCAAAATGTAAGACATAAAATTGTTAAGTACTAAGGGGTCGTTTTGTTTTTGTGTTAGTTTGGTTGGGATAGTTACAATGCATGTATTGTTTACAATGCATTGTTTTTCTGAATTTTCTGCGCAAACAATATATTCATTGTTTGCTTGATGTAACACAAACTATCACTCAAAATGAGTGATAGTTAAATCTCAAGTTTTTTGTGAGATTTCATTTATTGAGATTGTTGAGTTTTTTCCTTTTTCCAATTATGCCCCTACTTTTTTATGTGTGTTGTTGTTTTATATTAAAAACAAAGGGTAAAAGTGACATTTCACTCAAAAAGTAATATACCTTATTTAAATAGTACAATAACTATCATAGAAACCAAACGATGTAAACTACAATACACAATTTTTCTAATATACATGTATATTATTATGCATTCATTTTTGACAATTTATCGATTTAACTATCACCAAAACCAAACGACCATTAAATGTAATTTTTCATCAATATTTTTAAGACTTGTACATGTAAAAAAAATTAGGTTTTGAATCTTAACCTTGATTAAGTTTATGCAGCAAACTGTAATTTATTGAAATTACAACACAACAACATAGAAAGGAGAAAGGAAGCTGCTATGGACTCACACTACAACAAAAGTCGCCTACAGCAGGGGTCATATTCCAGCGGTTATGAGATTGGCTGCCGGGTTTTACTCGATAAAACTTATGCAGCGGTATAAGCAGCGGTTAAGGGGACCGCTTTGGGAAAAATCCCCAAATCCTTATATCTTTACCCGGCCCAACTGAATTGGCCTACCTCCGGAAATTGGTTTTCCATTTCCCCATTTTTTTGCTATTGAAAAGCTCTCCCAATTCGATTAAAAAAAAATTGGTCCCCGATTCCTTTTCTTTCCAAAATCGAGTTCTTTCTTTTCTCCGCTCTCCAGCAAGAACCCTAACATCACCACGCGCACACGAGACCCCAATCCTCTGATTTCTTCTCGAACCTTTGCAGCTTGAAACCTAGATCTTTGCTTGCTCTGCTTCGACCCTCGTCCAGTCTACCTGCAACTACGATGAACTCACTATCGCCGCCCAGATCTCCTTCTTCCGTCTGGAGGTCTGACCTTCGCGGAATCGTGGTTCTGCCAGTATTTACAGTCTCCCTGGTTCCGCATCTGTCTACTCTCGTCCGCTGGTAAGAACTCGTGAATTGATTTCTTTCTCTCTCTTTATTGACTTGGATTTATGGTGAACTCTCTCTCTCTCTGTTATACAGTCTTCTTCTAGCATGAAGGAGGCAGAGTCAGCAAGCAATTGAAACTTCAGTTTTGATGACGAGATGAACTTTGTGGTTGTTGTGTGCATTGAGGAGCAGCGAGATGTGGATCAATCTCAATTAAAGTCATCAGGCCTTGTAAGAGGCAATTAGGTTTTGGTATTTGTGATGTTTGGGTTATTGAATTCGTATCAATTAGAAGTACCTACCAATGATTAAAATTGGGCATGAATCTATTCGTCTGTTAATTTTGCTTTGAAAAGTGAATAAAATTAAATTTTGTGACTCCAGAATGAGAAGGTGAGTAGTTGGAACTAATGGTGGAAATGGCAAGAACACTACACAATCGGTTGTTTGTTATCTCAATAGCTTGACTGTGATGCAAAGAAGCACAAGTGTTTAACTGTCTCTTACTATTATCTTTTCAGTCAATGTTATACTCAGTGGCGGATACATGCATGGTTAGGGGTGTCCCGGGACACCCCTAAAATTTGGAAACACGATTATTCAACCTACGATAGTAATTTGCGTATGAGAAAAAAAATATTTAAGTGGTAGTGGGACACCTTTAAAATTTGGGAAAATGATTATCCAATCTCCCGTAGTAGTTTGAGTATTGGTATAAATAATATTTAAGTAGTAGTTTATGTGATTTAAATTTGGGACACTGTCACTATTAGTTAATATATTTTCAATTACGCTACAACTCATTTGTTATTGTGTTTTAGATCCAAATATAATAGTAAAATATTATTCTTATCTCGAATTATTTTCAAAACCAAACGATTAAACTCAATTACGGGATATCCTAGTCTAGTAAGATATGTCGAGAGATATTTGTTGAGCAGTATAAACACCAAATGCATTTTATCATTTGATGAAACACGTCTGAAGTTTTAATGAAACTTTATTAGTTAGATATTTTCATATTTAATAATTATTTAATTTAATTCTAATATTTAATATAATTTTTTTATAGAGGACACCCCTACGTAGAATTCCTGGATCCGCCACTGGTTATACTTATTTTTTTTTGGTTTTACAGGATGGGAAAACTCCACCGATTGGACCAGTTGTTATTTCGCCATATGGATTATTTCCGTCACTCTATCTTGAAGGTGAAGTCTTATTTCTTCCTGTGGAGCTTCTTACATAATTCTAAGTTCATTTTTGACAATACTGCACATGTTGTTCTTTTCCTTGTCCAAGTGATAAAATGTATGATACTTAAGTGAAAATTTTCTCTGAACACTTGTTACATAGTTGGGCTCTAAGGATTACTCCATTCATTGTGCAAAATATAAATCTTGAGATAACTTCTTCCTCTTTTAACCTTTTACCCTGCATGTTACTTCCAATCTAATCTAATAACTTGATGCCTACTTCTTTCTTTTATCATGAACCCATAGCATGTCTATTAAGCTAGTATATTGAACCTTTTTTTTAATCACTAGTAATGTCTCTCTTTCTTTGATATTTGTCAGCCACTTCTACAGTGGAACTTGTTGATATTAAGTTACCATTGACACTCTTTCATGAAAATGAGAAGTTGATTTCCCTACAACTTCACTACTTATCGGTATGTGTACTGTGATCAAGAACTTAAAATTTATTAGCTTTACTTTCTGTCCTATTAATCCTCTGGTCTATATCTTATGAGCTTGGGCATTTGAAGGAAGAACTTTTGAACTCTACTTTCCGCTTTCTGATTCCTGCTTACTGTCTTTAGTTTCATTGCTGCCTGACTCTTCTCTTTCAAAAGCTTATTGATCAGGTACCCCTGGACAGCTTAATAAGTACGAACAAGAAGTGACTAAATCGAGCGAGAAGGTAATGTAATGGGTTTAGCTTCTTTTTCTTGGTCCCATCTTTGGCATCAAAGACTACTGTCTACCAATATTTTGTTCTACATGGTTTTGGTCAGCTTGCATCTGTTGACTTTCTTATGATTCAAGTTAACTCTCCATTGGTTTGGAAACCCTGTCTTTGATATGATTGTGACTAGTTTGAGCAGTCAGGTTAATAAGGTCACTTCTTAATCTGTACAGGTACAAAGACGTCTTGCCCAAAACCGTGAGGCTGCTCGTAAAAGTCGTCTACGTAAAAAGGTAAAATGTGGATTGCATAATAGGCAATTAGTTTGTTTCATGTCATTTTGTTGCTTTTAAGTTTGAAAGGGTTGCACTAGTTTTTTTTGTCTTGTCTGTTCACGCATGTGTTCAGGATTGGTATGTTGACTCGCATAAATTATAGGTCAGGCACTCCTATCCGCATTTACCTATCCGCAGTAGCTAGATGAGTAATTTAATATACACTGCCTGTCCTGTACTAGTGGTTGCTATCTATCAAGAGTTGTTTCTTTACTCATGATTTCTATATAATCTATTGAGCCTGTCATTGTGCTGAACATCCTAGAATATCTATAAAGCTAATGCTTGTTGCTTATGTAGTATTGCATCTGTAATTTGTTACCAACATCCAAGAATGCCTGAAAAACTAATGCGTGTTGCTCTTGGTATCTTCCGATCTTTCAATTTCCTTTTGCTTGTTTACTGTTGTTGGGGTGGATTTGGTAAGATTTATTTCCTCGTTGTTTTATATATAGTATTGAATCTGTCTTTGTTATCAACATCCACTAGTGCCTGAAAAGTTGATGCTTGTCGCTCTTGTTTTCATTTGTTCTTTCATTGTCTTTTCGGTTGCTGAATGTAAATCTGAGTTTTTGGTGTAGATTTGGTGCAGCTAACCTAAACCTTTTCCCATATTCATGCAAGGTTTATTGTTGGCTTCTTCTTTGGTGGCATTCCTTGGTACATTGGGGCATTTGTTCTACTATTCGCACAAGTGGACTCCAGAGAGAAACCTGGATATGTTGCGTATGTGATAGCTGTGAGTATTGGTTTTCCAACTGCTAATATTTCCCTTTGCTTGTGGACCTCGATGCTATTTTGATTTCCTTGTCTCATATGACTGGAGTTATGTCCCGTTCTTAAAAAAGAGCATGCTAGTCGGGAAGCATCGTCAGTTTCTATATATGTCCTCGTTGCTCTTATAACCAAGATGTTGATGTTTTATTAGCTGTTAATTTTAGATGGTTCCTTTTGTCAATCAGAGAAGCTGTTAACTGGAAGTAGACACACTGAAGACACTGTTCTTGCAACATCTTCGTAGGGAGAAGGGGTCAATGGAGGGTTCAATTCGTGCACCATCTTCATCAAGCCAAAGTGCTACACGGGGTTGACAAAAGGTAAGTAAAAAAACAAAGTACCTGCTGCCTTGCTGATTATGACTGTTTGTTTGCAAACTCTGTTCTTTTCCACTCTGGAATTTTGGCAAGCTCGTAATTTTTTTGTTACTTTTTGTCCTTGAGAATGTGATAGTATTGTATTCCTATTCCCCTTGACATTCCAGTCCAATTTAGTACCATTCTCAGCTTAGCATGTTAGATTATATATATATATGTAGAGTAAGTAATGGCAATGGCCTACAGGTTAAACCCTTCGATGCATATATATATATATTTGAGATTGTTGTCTTGTTATTATTTTTCCAGCTCCAGGAAGAGAGAGAAAGTCCCCTCTAACTACAAGCGATGCACCAAGTGAGTCATATCATATATCGTATAGATGATGTAATTTGATTTGGAGCTATATGTTTTGGTTACCTTTGAAACAGGATAAAGATGAGCTGTTGGTGATTCTGAAGAAAGCCTAAGTTCAATATTATGGATTTAGTTGGAACTTTATATTTGTTAAAGTGTACTTTGGAAGTATTGTGTAGTAATAATGTGTACTTTGGAAATTAGCATTGTGTGGCATGGATAATGGAGAATATTGTAGACTTTGAAGGTACTTTGCATGTGTACTTTATGAGAATTTTGAAATGCTGCGGCATGTGTGCAGGATTTCTAGAAATTATGAAAAATTGAAATGCTTCAGTAGACTGTAGTAATGGTCTAAAAATCGTCGCTAAAAATCATCTGAATTGCGTCGCTAAAAATAATCCTAAACGTCGCTAAAAGGTTACCCAGTGCTTGAAGAGTGGTCTGTAGCAGGGGCCAAAACCGTCGCGAAAGCTTCTGGGATCCTAGCAAAGATTCGCATCTGATGACACAAAAAAGACCAAATGCGACAGAACTAACCGCTGCAACAAAACCGTTGCTAACAACCCCGGCAGCGGTTTTTGTAACCCCTGCCATTACCTAGCGGCGGTTGTTCTTGCGACGGTTTTGCAGGGGTTACAAAAACCGCTGCCGGGGCTGTTAGCGACGGTTTTTTTCGTCGCTAAAAGTGAAAAAAACCCCTGCTGTTTGTCTTTTATTTTGTAGTGTCATAGTGGGTAGCTACCCTAATATCTTTAATGAATATGTTAACATTGTGCTAATACCGTATCGATGCGTTCCAAAAGTCAAATGAGCAACTTCACTCAATAAAAACATAGCTCTGACTAGGCCGAGCAACCCGAGAGCTTTAGAAGAAAATAGTCTATAGAAACGAGACGATGTATCTATTTGTCTATTTGACGATTGTAGCACAATAGTCGCAGCAGCGACGAGGAGTCATTATCTATTTGATGCTTGTAGCAAAATGGATGCTGAGAGGAGTCATTATTTATTAGTTGCTACCAATGTAGTCAATATCACGATTTAAAACTTAAAATTTTACACTTTTATATTTATAGATCACTAAAATGCTTCTACATAAAATCTCAGTTTTTATAACTAATGTAATTAAAAACGCGTTTTAAAATGTAAAAACTTACAAATTTACAGTACTTCTGTATTACCAAAATACTTCTACGCAGAAACACCTTTTGATTACATTGGTCGCTACGGACTTTCAATGGTCACATATATGCAAAAAGTGAAAATAATTTACCGACGTCGAGTGCAACGGCAACTGAGTTTAGTCTAATGACCGTTTCGACTGGACAGATTAAATCGGACTCCTTTCGACCATGAACGTCTGTCTTGAGTGAAGGCATGAACTGCCCACAGTTTAAATCGGGCCCAAGCTATAGCTGTGGGCTGATAGTGGGCTAAGAACATTGAGGAGCTACACGTAAACAGTTCGGTCAAAGATGATCCCGAAAGGAACGCCGCTCCCCGGTGGCAGCTCTGAGACCGGAACGCCTCTTGGAAGTTGGAACAGTCAACGGCGTGATCAAGTGGACCTAATAAGTAAAGTCAACCACGGACTTATTATGCATTCATGAACGTGTCGAACTCTGTCGAACTCTATTGTTTTGCTTAACATGTATTAAACTGAGGAAGACGGTTTGTTGTCGAGTCCGAAAGCCAACTCCATTTACCGCCAACCATGGGCGGATACATGGACCTTTAAGGGTGTCTGGACACCCCTAAAATTTGGGAAAACGATTATCCAACTTCCGGTAGTAGTTTCGTATGGGTATACAAAATATAATTGGTAATCCGGAACACCCTAACATTTGAAAAAATAATTATCCTACCCTCGATAATAATTTGCTTATGATTAACAAAATATAAGTGGTAGTCCGTGTTATTCCAACATAGGACACTACTATTATCAAACATATTCTAATTATGTTGCTACTCATTTGTTATTCTATTTTAAACATCATGCAACAGTAAAACGCTATTTTTTTATCCCCAACTATTTTCAATACCTAATAATTAAACTACGTACACGCTACCCTTAATTTTGAATTGATTTTATGGTTACACGGCAAGTGTTGAAAGAGTCTTTTCTACTTTGAGCTACATTAAGAACAATGTTAGAAATCGAATATGTGATAAGTTCGTGAAGTATTGTCTAGTAGGATATGTAGATTTTTTTTGAACGGTGCAGACACGGAGTTATTTTATATTATTTTTTCAAAATATGAAAACACATCATGAATTTTAATAAAAAAATTTATACAAGTATGATATTTTAATTATATGAATGATTTAATTTATTATTTAATTAAATTTAATTTTTGAAGAGGACATCCCTGTGAAAATTTTCTGAATCCGCCACTGCCGCCAACACAGACCTTGTCCCTCGATCGGGTCTTTAATGGCAATATCTTCAATCCTTGGCGTCTTCAAGAAAATCTGAATATGATCCTACCGCCCTATTGAAATTACGGTAAGTAAACGGTATATGATTCACGATTGAATTTCTCTCAATAATTCGAGTTGTTGGATCAATTGGTTCTTGACATGACATGAGAGCCTTTTTGGTAATTGAGAGGTCTTCTGTTCGAATCCTGGTGACCCCCATATATTTATGTTTATGTTTATGTTAAGCACACGGTATATAATCCACGATTGAACCTCTCCCAACAACTTGAGTTATTGGGATCAACTGGTTCTTGACAATTACCATATCTTAGTATCACAATCATTGGGTTGATGATCGATTCACGATCACTGAAACATGTAATAATATATTTTGTTACATTATGAAATGCAAACTAAGTGATGATCTTAGAGAATTCGCCTGACGGTAATTAATAATTAAATTACTATTTATGTTATCACATGTACCCAATATATATTGGGTAAAGAGTAGAACATCGTCCCCTACACAGAACTATAGGCGGGAGTAAATTGAGAAATGGTCCACAAAAACTTGTATGCATAAAAAATTGGATCACAGCACATGCTATATAGTATAATAGCATAGCAGAGTTGCCGGTTTCCTGCCGGTACCGCAAACCCTACTGTATGGAAACCCAACCTATCTAAAGCTTCCTCCCAACTGGTGTCCCTGCACCAATTTCTTGCTTCTTTTCTGTCATTCACTTCTTCTTCTATATTATAACCAAGTCTTTAGCCACCAACTGATCACTCTTCAGTACTTCCGATATAATATCAACATATATAAATATCATGATCCACTTGGTATCTCTAATTAAGACACATTTCATATTCCTGTTCTATGTGCTGCACCAATTGGTTCACTTTAGGGGACATTTATTAATTACAACTTCCAGTTTTACTCGGACAGGATGAACTGTGCAAGTCTCTGCAACTTTCAAACAGGCCAAGTGGCCACTAGTAGTAGTAGTAGTGCAGTACTCTAGCTACTAGATTGGGCCTTAACTAAACCTAATCACCACCTTCAGACTAGCTGGATCATCAACTCAACCACTCTAATCAGCTACTTCTACTTTGGTGGACGACAAAAATGCTCACTCAACTTTGATCTTTAAACATTACCTCCTCAAAAATGCCACAACATTCCCTGAACAGGTGAGGCGGATGACTCGATCGTTTTAGTTAGCTCATATTGTAGCCACATCAAATTAGTTATTTCTATTAATCGATCCAATGCGAACCTACATCATCTTAAAACCACTCTGATCTCGCCATCATCTTATCTGAGAGCTTATAATGATTAGAGAGTTCGTATGATTTTTGCTTATAATTGTAAGAGCTGACACCCCAATATAGACAATTTGGATGGAAAAGAAAATAACAAAGTGAGGGGTCTATTGAATTTGAATGCAACATTTCGATGGGACAATTTGATCAAATTAAAGCAATTTGATTAAATAATCTCGTTTGGAAACAAAAAAAAAAGGGAATGCGGTAATTTGGACGATGCAATTTGAGGTGCATTCATTTTTTTGTACGATTCATCGACTAAAATTGACAGGGGTAAATATTGTGAAATGTTTCATTTTTTTGTGAGATGAGACAACTGGATCAAATTACTTTGTTTCATAAATTCACCATCAAAATGATCCCTAAAGTATTATAACATTACTTCTTTCAGACTTATCAAAGCTCGATGAGCGATTTGTAATGATTCTAAAAGTCAGAGGCCATTTATGTAATGTTCCCCTTATGCTTTTCAGTGCAAAGGACCGGACAATTATCAATTAACATATATATAGATGTATGTACAGTACCATGACAGTATCACTACAGCTTTTATAATGTATTTAAACATACATTGGACTTTCACAAATTTATCTAAACTATCATAACCAGTACACCCCCAACTAATACTTTGTTTGTAATCACAAATTAATATATATTTTATTCAGTACAGGCTATAGAGTACAGACCTCCTATACTAATTAATTCAATAATCGAGATACAAGTTTAGGCAAAGACAAAACTGAATCATCCTAATTAATTCATCCAAATCTCACTCCCCAATCTCAGGCACCATGTCTCTTATAACTAGCTAGGGGGTGAAATGGTTTGATCTATGTGGCTCAAAATCAACAGTTGAACCGATCATATACAATCGAATATTAAAGAAAAAGAAAGTAAACTGACATTTGAACCGGATAAAATACGTTTATAGTTCGAAATCTTGATTCTCAAATTTTTTTTACTTTTAAACCGGTTTTATCCTAATTTGAACTGAAACCAAATCATAGCATACTCCTACTCGCAAACCCCATCTCCACTATCTTGACTCTCTAAATTAAAAAACTAATCCAGCTAAGTAATCACACATTATTAATCCTTATTTTGACTACAAACTCCATTTCCCAATTGCTGCTTGATAAAATCATAATCACAAAAAAAAAAAAAAAACCCTAGTAGAAATAAAAATTCTTCCCCCAATTACACTCTATCCCGCACATGACCAACTTGTGCAATTGATTCCCCACTTCCTCCCTTTGCCTCCTTCTTATATACCCAAACTTGTTATACACAGATTCTCATAAAACACAAGCTCCACTCTCCCCACCACCACCACCGTCCGTCCATTTCTCGCCGGCCGACCACCACCGGCAAAAAATGGCCGCCGTTTCCATCTCCTCCTACCACCCAACATCCAAACCACCCAAACCCACCTTCCCCGCTCTCTTCTCCCACAGGCTCAACCCTTACACCTTCGGCGCCGTCCTCCTCCTCTGCTTCTCCTCCTACTTCCTCGGCGTCTGGCACCACGGTCACGGCGGCGGCGGCGGAGCAACGTCGGCGGCGACCAACCTCGTCTCCATCATCCCCTGCGCCCCCGCCACCACCACCGCAGCCCAGATCAACACCCCCGGCGGAAAAGCCCTCGACTTCACCACCCACCACTCCGCCAAAGGCGGCGGCGGGGGGACCGCCGCCGGCGGTCCCACCGCGAAGAGAAATTTCCCACCGTGCGCCTCCAACTTCAGCGAGTACACTCCGTGCGAGGACAGGATCCGGTCGCTGCGGTTCGAACGGGACCGGCTGATTTACCGGGAGCGCCACTGTCCGGCGAAGGAGGAGATCGTGAAGTGCCGGGTGCCGGCGCCGTTCGGTTACAGGAACCCGTTCACGTGGCCGGCGAGCAGGGATTACGCGTGGTTCGCTAACGTGCCGCACAAGCACCTCACGGTGGAGAAGGCGGTGCAGAATTGGATTAGCTACGAGGGCGACCGGTTCAGGTTCCCCGGCGGTGGGACCATGTTCCCCGACGGCGCGGACAAGTACATTGATGACGTCGGGAAATTGATCAATCTCAAGGACGGGTCCATTAGGACCGCCGTCGATACTGGCTGTGGGGTGAGTAAATTACATAAGTTGAATTAATCTTGAAAAATTATGATATAGGTACATTTAACCATTTATGTTTCAAAATCTAAAATTTCAGGCACAATTTCAAAACATTAGCCTATGGTGTATGCCAGTAAATCAAAACAGGGGAAATAAAAACAGCTATTGTTGAATTTGCAAATGCATATTGTTTACATCAGATTTCGGGTTAAGAGAATATCTTTTGTTATTAATTATTGTATAGGTGCACTGGTTATAGGGATTAGGGATTAGGACATTGCTGGAAAGGAAGTTTTAATCCCTTAATGACATAGATTAGAGAGAGACCTAATAACGATAAAGAATGCTGCGTTGGTTTTCTCTTCTTTTTGGCTTTCATCTTTATTTCCTTTTTGAGGGGTTAGAAATTTATAATTTTTCCGTTTTTTTTTATTTTTGATTTTTTTTTTGCAATTTCAATATATTATCAAAATTAGGATGCTTTTTACAAAAGGCGGATTAATTATTTAGGAGAACTTTAGGTATGTTTGGTGAGTAGTTGCTAAGGATTAGGTTCTAACTGGGGAGGTGATAATTGTGGGGGAATCGTATCAAAAGAGGGGGAGCAATTATAGAAATGGGGGCACTAATGGAAATGAAGTTACCGATTTTTTATTCTTTGATAACATTTGTAATTATTAAATAACATTCCTTGAAGGATTATTATCAGATTCAAGATTATGAGTGCATTTGGACGTGAAATTTTTATCCAAACCGGTATATTATTTATCATATTTAGCTTGTCCAAAAATAATATGACCATTGCTATTTAACAATTCTTTAAATGTCATATTTGTAAGAGTCGGGATATCCACACTTCCTCTATCTATTGTGCTAACATCTCATGTTTGTGATAATTTAAACTCCAAAGAACACTTCATTTCATGAATTATAAAAAAAAAAGATACACGTTAATTAATTTAATGCGCCGGATCCAATGTCAGCCAGTCAGGACTCTATGGCAAAAAGAAATGTCATCTATGACTTAATTAACTAATTCATAATAATGCATCCTCCTCCTCGAGCAGAGTGGAGAAAGGAGTAACATGACGTGGATCTCACTTCGATCCTTCTCGAGACACGTGTAGCCTCTTCAATCGTCATTAATGCTGCGTTTCTGTCCTGATTAGTCTAACTATCCTTTATTAATCTTGTTCTTGTGTTGGATTAATTAAGGTGGCAAGCTGGGGAGCGTATCTTCTATCCCGCAACATCTTAACGATGTCGTTTGCCCCGCGGGACACCCACGAAGCACAGGTCCAGTTCGCGCTGGAACGTGGAGTTCCCGCCATGATCGGCGTCCTCGCCTCCAAGCGGCTTCCTTACCCTTCCCGGGCCTTCGATATGGCCCACTGCTCTCGCTGCCTTATCCCTTGGGCCGAATCCGGTAAATCACCGTAATTAATTCTTAACTAATTAAATCCAGTTCACCGTCTTAATTATTAATATTCCTTTAATTATTATCGCCAATGAGCAGAAGGGCAGTATCTGATGGAAGTGGACCGGATCCTACGGCCCGGAGGCTACTGGATCCTGTCCGGCCCACCAATCCGCTGGAAGAAATACTGGAAAGGCTGGGATAGGTCACAGGAGGACTTGAAATCCGAACAGGACAAAATCGAAGCCGTCGCCAAAAGTCTGTGCTGGAAGAAGTACGTGGAGAAAGGCGACATCGCCATCTGGCAGAAACCGCTCAACCACCTCGGCTGCAGCAAATCCAGCCGCGGCAACTTCTGCCCGGCTGCCCAGGACGCCGACAAGGCCTGGTACACGAAACTGGAGACCTGCGTGACGAACCTGCCGGAGGTGTCGGCGGAGGAGGAACAGGTCGCCGGCGGGAAGTTGGCGAAATGGCCGCAGAGGCTGACGTCGGTTCCTCCGAGGATCGGTCGAGGGACGGTCAAGGGCGTGACGGCGGAGAGCTTCCAGAAGGACACGCAGCTGTGGAAGAAGAAGGTGGCGTACTACAAAACTGTGAATAACCAGCTGGACCACGCCGGAAGGTACAGGAACCTTCTGGACATGAACGCCGGTCTGGGTGGGTTCGCGGCCGCGATGGTTAAGGACCCGGTTTGGGTCATGAACGTGGTCCCGGTCCACTCGACCAACACGCTGGGAGCGGTTTACGAGCGTGGACTCATCGGGACGTATCAGAACTGGTAAGTGGTAGTTAAGTAAATCAAATCTGAAAGTTTTAATTAATTAATTAATTATCTAAATTGAAAAAAAAAATGATTTGAAAAATTGGATTGATAGGTGTGAAGCAATGTCGACTTACCCGAGGACTTACGATCTCCTCCATGCAGACAGGCTGTTTACCCTATACGATGGCAGGTAAATCGAAACGTTTTTTTCTTAATATTTTATTTTTTTATACATACATAGAATTATGTGAATTTTAGTATTTTGATGTGGGAATTTTTGAGATTCAAGACTAGGAAGTTACCAAACACATGGTTAGATAACGTGGGGTTACTCCAGGGGACAAGGGAAGTTAATTATAAGTTGGGATCCATGTAATTCATTAATTAATTGGGTAACTATCAAGTTACCTTATAATATCTGGTTTGGGAATTTGTTTATATCGTGGAAATTTATGTGACCGTTCGGATTGTTAGGTAGTAAGTGATATATGATTTATAATTGATATTTTAAATTTTTTGATTCATTGGAATGATTTAATTCTTCACATGGTATTAAAATCTTCTGTGATCGAGAGATATTTTATTTGAATCCCAGTAATCCATATATATGTGACTTTTGTTTGAGGGGCATGTTAATAATTTATATATGATCTATAATTTACCTATTATTGTTGGAAATGCGTATGAATAGCTTTGAAAAGCTATAGAGTCTCAACTTCTCAAGTGGGAAAACTACCACATTGGTAGTTTTACTTGGTGAAATGTGTATAAAGATAGGAGTCTCTCTCCTAAGGGCAATGCCCCTTGGGGTGACCCATTTTTGTGGGAGAGGGAGGACCTAACGGTTGGTTGGTTCACTTGAGACTATATACATATTTTTTTGGAGAAATTCCGAACGAAATTAATTATCTAATAATTATTTATTAATCGGTTATGCTAAGGAATATTCTAGGGATAATCGATTAGGACTATTCGAAGGATAATCCCGCAGGATTTATCCTAACCGACGGTTTTAATTAAGGAAGTAATTATCTTCCTTAATTAATCCGACTTATTCCCCAAGCAAGAGGGTATATTCCTAGGGGTTCGGCTCCTATAAATAGCCCCCTCCCTAGCCCCTCTAAACACACCACAACGAGTATAAACACAATAGAGAGAGTGTTCAGAGAGCTCCGATTCAGAGAGTGTTTTATCCTGGAGACGACCGGTTGATAGTCTGCCGTGCGCATTGAAGGCAATGCCGAAGTTATTGAAATCAACACATTTGTGATGATCTTTTATTATTATATATTTTATTTTTGCAGATGTGAAATGGAGGACATATTGTTGGAGATGGACAGAATTCTGAGGCCAGAAGGGGGTGTAATTCTGAGGGACGATGTGGATATGCTGGTGAAGATCAAGAAAATTACTGATGGGTTAAAATGGGAGAGTAAAATTGTGGACCATGAAGATGGGCCTTATGAGAGGGAGAAGCTTCTTTTTGCAGTCAAGTCTTACTGGACTGCTCCTGCTGGTTCCCAGCTCAGCTAGTATTTAATCATAACTGTGGTCAGAAATTATTTTTTTACCTCTTTTTTGTTGTGGTTGTTGTCGTTTTGGTTTTCTTTTTTTTTACTCCAAATGTTAAATTATTGCTATTCTTTCCAAGCAACCGGTTAAGGTGGGGGTAAAAAGAAGGCCCAATTTCCTTCCCTCTATAGCTTGATTTGCTCACATGTTGAAATGGGAAAAGGAACTCCAGATCAATGTTAACAACTCTTTGTAATTTTCTACGTTTATAAGGCAGAGTTGTTGTAGCTTTGTTGAAACGTCAATTTCTTGGTTCATATGTTCAACCGTGATGGGTCCCCAATCATGATAGATTGTTATACGTAGAGTATTAGCGAATATCATTATTTCTGTTTTTCGTTTCGAAATGTGTGTATTTTTTTTTCACAATTTTTTTTCTATATTGATGACACGATTATTGTCGAGAATAATTCTAGTGTTGAACTAACGAAGCCAGGTAATAGTGGCACATAACACATGGAGTATGAATCAAGCAATAATAGTTACGATTTACGAAATTAATTCGTTATGTGCCATATACCAGGCGAGCCGAGTCAAATTAGAAATCAGAATGCTGGGTTGGTTCAAAACATTGCTTAGTGAGGGGTAGCATGTGAAAGTGATGAGCTATGGAATTCGGTTCCACCAGCAAATTTCAGATGATCCCTGAAACTAACTACGATCCAACAATTAGGTAGATCATGCAAGTCCCAGCTTCACATGATTCCCCAGAACAGCTATAAATTGACACACAGTTTCAAACCCTTGAGATCATACAGGTAACCAAACCATCCTTACGAAACAGAGTAAAAGGGTAAAAAGTTGACATAAAAAACAGAGTAGCTCTGCTTTTTCCCCTATGGCGTCGCTCAAGCACTGCAATCCCGCAACAGCACTACTCCTGGCGATCGTCTTGGCCCTGGCGGTGGTTGAGACCCAGGTGACGGTGGCTCAGGCGCAGGCATGTCCAGTCCAGCTCAGCAACCTCAACGTCTGCGCGCCGTTCGTCATGCCCGGCGCCGCCGCTCCCAGCTCCGAGTGCTGCTCGGCGCTCCAGTCCGTCCAGCACGACTGCCTCTGCAGCACCGTCCAGATCACTGCTCGCCTTCCTTCCCTCTGCAACCTTCCTCCCGTTGGCTGCTCCACCGTCTAATTAAGTGGTAAGCTACATTGTAAAACCAATGTTCCGCCTAATTAGCTGGAGGACCAGTCCATGGTTCACTGATTTTTACTAATGAAACGTGGTTTTGACTTAATTCCTGATCATTAGCTTTGGTTTGCAGATGTAGTGCGGGAGAAGATGGCACGAACCCGATCGGTGGCCGTCCACAGAATAATGTCTCCCCGCCCCAGGATTACAACTTCTTCTTGTTGTTGTTGTTGTTTTCGTCTCTGTTTTTCTTTTCTTAAAGAACAATCGGCTTGTATCCCGATCTGCGACCAAGCACAAGGAATTGGTTTACGAGAAATAAAAAAAGAAGCGGAAGTGCAGAAGAATAATGAGGGGATTTTGTGACTGAACTGAACGATCTGTTTACCGTTTCTTTTCTTTTATATGCAACTATGGAGATATAGTCAGATAGACTGATCCAGAGAACATGGAAATCTATATTAAACGATTATGATCAGGAAGGTGAATGACGTTCACGTCACGAGGTCGAGTAGGCTATCCATTGCAACTCAATCAAATTACTATAGAAAGATGGACTAGTATTTCTATTTTTTTTTTAAGGAATAACTAGATTTCATTGAAATCACACATCAGCCTCAGCGGCAATAACATCAGCAATTTGGCTAGAACACTACCCTGCCATACTCTGTCTCTAATGACGTTAAAAAGAAAGAAATGTGCTAACATATGGGCAGCCCCATTTGCTTCCCTATAAACAAACCTCCACTCAACAACATCAACATCCAAGCCAATCGAAACTAAGCTTCTGCAGACACTATCAATCTCAGTTCTGCTGTTCTCTTTCCCTTTCAGAAAATTGATCAGCCTCTGGCAATCTGACTCGACCTGAATGACCCTTAACCCTTTTTCTCTATCTTTCTTTAATCCATACTGCATCGCCATTCCTTCCGCAATCTCAGGAGACCAGCTTGCTTTGAGTGTTCTGCTCCCAGCCAGAATCACCTTACCATTCCAGTCTCTAATTATGAATCTCATTCCCACCTCTCCTTTACCACGGCAACTGTTAGAAACGGAACAACAACAATACCGAGGTTACCGAATCTGGAGCTGAGTCGCGGACTAGGTCGCTCTCTTTAAGACGTTCGCGGCACTGCCCTCGATGCGCACGGCAGACTATCAACCGGTCGTCTCAGGATAAAACAGCTCCTCTGTGTACTCGCGGATTTGTGCGGAAATCGGAGCTCTCTGAACACTCTCTCTATTGTCTTTATGCTCGTTGTGGTGTATTTACAGGAGCAGGGGAGCTGTTTTATCCTGGAGACGACCGGTTGATAGTCTACCGTGCGCATCGAGGGCAGTGCCGCGAACGTCTTAAGGAGAGCGACCTAGTCCGCGACTCAGCTCCAGATTCGGTAACCTTGGTATTGTTGTTGTTCCGTTTCTAACAATTTTAAGACGTTCGGCTGCTGCTATGTCGACTGAACAGAACAACATGGCCGGATCTGGTGCTGTCGATATTAATCGACCGTTTCGCTTCGTTGGAGTCAACTTCCGTCGCTGGAGACAAAAGATGGAGTTCTACTTGACGACCAAGAAGTTGGCATACTGCCTCACCAGCATGCCCGTCGAGCTGCCGGAAGAAGCGACCGATGAGGAGAGGGCTGCTTCTGCTAAGGAAAGGGAGCATGACTTCCTATGCAAGAATTACATCCTCAACGGCCTGGCAGACGACCTCTACGACTACTATGCGGACAGCAAGAACACCGCAATGATGGTCTGGGATGCGCTCCAAAAGAAGTACGACACAGAGGAGGCTGGAGCTAAGAAGTATGCTGTCAGCCGCTACCTGCGCTACCAAATGGTGGATGACAAGTCTGTCGAAGTTCAGTCCCACGAACTTCAGAAAATAGCTCACGAGATTGTCTCTGAAGGTATGCCTCTGGACGATCAATTTCAAGTTGCTTGCATTATTGATAAGCTGCCCCCTTCGTGGAAAGATTTTAAGAATATGCTTAGACATAAAATCAAAGAATTTTCACTGGAAAGTTTGATTACTCGCCTAAGGATTGAGGAAGAGTCCCGCAAGCAGGATATGAAAGAAGAGGTGATGGTCGTCACTGCTAAACGACCCACCCCTAGAGCTCTTAAACCTAACCAGAAAGGGTTTAAGGGTAAGAACCAACAGGTCCGCCCCCACCAGAATGGTGCCTCTCGAGGTAACCAAAGGGTCATGGCCCAAACCTCTAAGAATGACCCACCGTTTATCTGCTTTAACTGCGGAAAACCGGGTCATATGGCAAAAAAGTGCAGGAACAAGCATAACCCAGCCGCTGCGGCCAGGGTTAACTTGACAGAAGAGGATTTGGTAACCATGATCACAGAGATGATCGCTGAAGTTAACCTCACCGGTGACTCAGAAGGATGGTGGCTGGATACAGGTGCATCGAAGCATGTATGCAACAATCGTGCTATGTTTAAAACATACGAAGAAGCACCTGCTGACAAGAAAGTGTTGTTGGGGACTACTCACACCACAATGGTTGCTGGTTCTGGTGAAGTGGAGCTGAACTTCACCTCTGGGAAGAAGATGGTGCTCAAGGATGTGTTGCACACTCCAGAGATAAGGAAGAATCTTGTTTCGGGATATCTTCTTAATAAGGCTGGGTTTAATCAATCTATTGGGGCAGACTTGTATACCCTTACTAAGAATGAGAGTTTTGTGGGAAAGGGATATGCATGTAATGGGATGTTCAAGTTGAATGTCGAAATTAATAAGATGAATTCTTCAGTTTACATGGTGTGTGATTTGAATGTTTGGCATGCTCGTCTTTGTCATGTGAACACACGAATTGTGAAGAATTTAAGCAAGCTAGGACATATCCCTAAACTCTCAATGAATGAATTTGATAAATGTGATTTTTGTAGCCAAGCTAAAATAACGAAAATGCCCCATAAGTCTGTGAGTAGAGAATCAGAACCCTTAGATCTGATTCATTCTGATATTTGTGAACTAGATGGGACGTTAACTAGGTCTGGCAAGAGATACTTTATCACTTTCATAGATGATTGCTCTGATTATTGCTTTGTTTATTTGATGAAAAACAAAAGTGAAGCCCTTGACATGTTCAAGGTATTTGTGGTTGAATTCGAAAATCAGTGCAATCGAAAGATAAAAAGACTTAGGAGCGATAGAGGATCAGAGTATGACTCTAATCCCTTCAAGGAATTCTATAGCTCACATGGTAACATTCATGAAACCACGGCACCATATTCACCAGAAATGAATGGTAAAGCTGAGCGGAAAAATAGGACATTTACAGAATTAGTTGTGGCTATTATGCTCAATTCTGGAGCTGCTTCTTCTTGGTGGGGTGATATTTTGTTGACGGTTTGCTATGTGCTAAATCGTCTTCCAAAAACAAATAGAAAAGAATCACCCTATGAGATCTTGAAGAATAAGCCACCTAATCTGTCCTATTTAAGAACGTGGGGCTGTTTGGCCTACGTAAGAATTCCTGATCCTAAGAGGGTTAAGTTGGCTAGTCGAGCATATGAATGTGTCTTCGTTGGCTATGCGGCCAATAGTAAGGCATATAGATTCTATGATTTGAATGCTCGTACTGTAATAGAATCCATTGATGCTGATTTCTTTGAGACACGATTTCCATTTAAAACGAGAAATAGTGGGGGTAATGTACTACCCGCTATTAGAGATAACGGAACTAGTGGGGGTGTTGGATCTGAGGATGAACTCAGAAGAAGTAAAAGAGCTAGAATCTCTAAAGATTTTGGTGATGACTTTACTACAGTATACACCCTAGAGGATCCAAAAAGTTTGCAGGAAGCATTAACTTCCATAGATGCAGACTTTTGGAATGAGGCCGTTATAGATGAAGTGGAATCGTTAGAGGCTAATAAGACTTGGCATCTAACAGACTTACCTCCTGGCTGCAAAGTCTTAGGTAATAAATGAGTTCTAAAAACGAAACGGAAACCTGATGGTGCAATCGAAAGGTTCCGAGCTCGCCTAGTAGTCAAGGGCTACAGGCAGAGAGAGAATATAGATTTCTTCGACACCTATTCACCAGTATCTAGAATAACATCCATTCGTGTCATGATTGCTCTTGCTGCCTTGAAAAATCTCGTGGTACACCAAATGGATGTTAAGACTGCCTTTTTGAACGGTGATCTAGATGAAGAAATCTATATGGAACAACCAGAAGGGTTTGTTATCCCTGAACATGCCTCGAAAGTCTGTAAGTTGGACAAATCATTATATGGTTTGAAACAGGCTCCAAAACAGTGGCATGAGAAGTTTGACACTCTCGTTCTCTCACATGGCTTTAAGGTGAATGAAAGTGACAAGTGTATTTACTGCAAGTCACAGAATAACACTTGCACTATCATATGTTTGTATGTAGATGACATGTTGATATTTGGTACAAATATTCACGTGGTCAATGAAGCGAAAGCCATGTTAAAAGAGAGATTTGAGGTGAAAGATCTGGGAGAAGTAAAGTTTATGCTTGGAATCCAGATCACTAGAACAGCAAATGGTTATTCTCTAGATCAATCTAGCTACATAGAGAAGATCTTGAAGAAGTATAACTATTTCGACTGTAAACCTGCGTGTACTCCGTATGATGCTAGTGTAAAGCTATTTAAGAACACTGGAGACAGTGTAAGACAAACAGAATATGCTAGCATCATTGGCAGTCTCCGTTATGCTGCGGATTACACTCGACCAGACATTGCATATGTCGTGGGATTGCTTGGCAGGTTTAACAGCTGTCCTAGTAGAGAGCATTGGAATGCTATAGAGAGGGTCATGAGATACCTCAAGAGAACAGCAAACCTTGGTATACACTATCAAAGGTTTCCCGCTGTACTAGAAGGGTATAGTGATGCGGATTGGAATACCCTATCAGATGACTCCAAGGCAACCAGCGGATATGTTTTTAACATCGCTGGTGGAGCTGTGTCTTGGAAGTCAAAGAAACAAACAATCCTAGCTCAATCAACTATGGAATCAGAGATGATAGCACTAGCAACGGCTAGTGAAGAAGCAAGTTGGTTGAGAGGATTGTTGTCAGAGATTCCCCTATGGGAAAGCCCGGTCCCTCCGGTATTGATACAATGTGATAGTACCGCAGCTATCGCTAAAGTTGAGAACCGGTTCTATAACGGAAAGAAACGACAGATTCGTCGTAAGCACAGTACTGTTAGAGAACTCCTAACGATAGGAGCAGTGAGGGTGGATCATATAAGATCCGAACAGAATCTAGCTGATCCTTTGACGAAAGGATTACCTAGAGAGAAAGTCCAGAATATCGCCAAGGGTATGGGACTTATGCCTACCGAACCACGGACTACAAGTGATGGTAACCCGACCCAATAGACTGGAGATCCCAAGAAATGGGTTCAATGGGTAACAACAAGTCATGAGTAGTATGCGAAAAGTTCATGCATAATGAAGCATGAATCCCAAAGCAATGGAGGTTGAGTTAATAAATCTTAATGAGATCTATACCCTATGTGGGGTGGAGTACTTTACTTTGGGGGTACTCCTGATAGACTCACCTATGTGAATGTGGGAGTGGGGCCGCTCCCTATGGAACTTTGAAAGGCACAAAGTTGCTAGAGCGTTCACTAAACCAGGATAACGTGCATGGCCATAAACGCACGGGCTAAGAAGAGAACACAACTCAATGAAAAGATCTGGTGTGCTACACTGTCTGAGATAGGGTTCAAGACTACGAGTCACCCTTATGAAATCGGAAGTGTAACCACTACGCTAAGGTTCAAATCTTCGCGATACCTAAGCTTATGCCCGATCTTATGGAACTGTTGATGCTCAGAGATAGTTTCAAAACTATTCAAGTGGGGGATTGTTGGAAATGTGTATGAATAGCTTTGAAAGCTATAGAGTCTCAAGTAGATAAACTACCACATTGGTAGTTTTACTTGGTGAAATGAGTATAAAGATAGGAGCCTCTCTCCTAAGGGCATGCCCCTTGGGGTGACCCACTTTTGTGGGAGAGGGTGGACCTAACGGACCACCACAAACAAGCGCGCGCGCGCCGTTCGACCGACCGGTCGGTCGGTCGGTTGGTTGGTTGGATGGATCACTTGAGACTATATACATATTTTTTGGAGAAATTCCGAACGAAATTAATTATTTAATAATTAATTATTAATCGATTATTCTGAGGAATATCCTAAGGGATAATCGATTGGAAAGGAATATTCGAAGGATAATCCCCGCAGGATTTATCCTAACCGACGGTTTTAATTAAGGAAGTAATTATCTTCCTTAATTAATCCGACTTATTCCCCAAGCTAGAGGGTATATTCCTAGGGGTTCGGTGACACGCCAAAACACAACACCAAACTGCGACCAAGTGTAATCGCAGTCCGGGAATGCAGTAACAGGCAAGTTATATTATCAACCCGGGGTCTAGATCTACTGCTTACTCCGTGATTCTCTATTATCTAGCAAACTAAGTCGAGTGTTTGTTGTTTAAAAGCAAAAGCAGTAAGAAAGCAGGAAATGGTTCGGTTTTCAAAAGCAGTTAAGAGTCACTCGGGATTGAATCCCCCTAGCCCCTTAGTTAGGTTCAATTGCAATTCCCTGGGTTGATTTACTGTTGATTAGACTGCGGAAGATCCGACAGTAGCTTGGAATCTCTTAAGCTGACCAAGCCCTCTCAGTCTAACTACCCGGCAGACGACTAGTCTTCACCGGGATAGAAAGCTGAGGCTATAAACACAGAACTCCACTACTGGCGTTAAGAACACCAGTACAAAGCAGTAGATTGACTAACTCTCGTATAGCCAATCTCCTACTATCGAATGAAGAGGCTCTAACAACCTAATCAGATTCTATCTATCTCAGGTTGAAGCAGAAATTGAAACAAGCTGATCAGACTCAAATCAATTCATGAAACATGCGTCATTCGATTAAAATCAAACAATAATATCATTCCTAAGTCATTACAATCAAAACCCTAACATCAGGAACTAGGGTTCTTCATACCCAAGTGAGAGAGAGGTTCTACTCCATAGAGAGAGAAAGGAAAACAGAAATCAGAGTAGTCATACTCATAAAGATGAGGAAAATCTGCTCTGGGATGTCAATCTTCACTCCTAGGGACGTAATCCGGGCTTCAATGATGAGAAATCCACTCCAAGATAGCTCCTAGGGTTTGTTCTTCGCTCTTTCTCTCTCTAAAACTCTGTTTTTGCCCAGAAAATCCGAATTCTCTTCTCTTTGGCTGAAAATCTGCCTAAAAGGGCGTCACTGGCCAAAGCACTGTCGAGGGCACGGCCGTGCTTTGCCTCAGCCCGCCCGTGCTTTGGCCAGGGTTAATTACACGGCCACATGTTGGTGAAAACACGGCCGTGCTTTAGGGAGAACACGGCCGTGCTTTGGTGAAAACACGCCCGTGCTTTGTCTCAGCCCTGCCCGTGTAATCAGCTCATGTCTGCCAAACTCGGATTTGCTCTCGGCAGTAAAAGCACGGTCACAGAACACGGCCGTGTTTTGAAGGCCTCCTGCCCGTGTTTTTACTGCCGAACCTGTTCCCCTATATTCAATGCTTCGTTTCTCCCTCGTCCGGACTCCGAATCAGTCACCGTTTGATCCCAGACGCTCGTAGTCTCGTCCTCTTTCTTTTCATGACAAGCTTGCATGATTCTTTGTCCATAAAGTGAGGTAGAAATCCATTCTTCTTCAGGTCATACCCGAGTTTCTTCTCCCGAATCGTCAATTGATTTCTGATTGACTTGAAACTTGCGCCTATGCTTCACTTTATGTGCTAGGACCTGAAATGTGACAAAGGAACACAACCTAGCGTAAAATAGGCCAAGGAACAATCAATTCGAGCCAAAATGGGCAGGAACCCAGAGTGAAAACACGTGCAAATACGATGCTATCAAATTCCCCCACACTTAACTGTTTGCTTGTCCCCAAGCAAACCAAGTACTACACAAGGTAAGCTCACATATTTCAATCAACCAACATTGGGGACAAGTCATAAGGGAACAGAACATGTGAATCAAACTGGTTTTCAAGCATCAACACATGAACAACTTTAATAGCAACCTGAACAACCACCACAAAGGACATTCGAGTGCAGCAAAATCGAGCAACGGAAGAGTTTCCCTTCTATTCACCAACCAACCCAGACTTGGCTCGACCACTCACTCAAAACAGTCAACTCATGCATCCAACTCAAGACATCAGAACAGAGACCGAGCAATCAAGGTCCTCACCGGGGTACAAGAGTATAGAGAATATGACAATGAATCACTCACTCTCGACCAGTGGGGTCAGGACAATTTGATGCGAAAGATGCGCATGCTATTTCTCTCAATACCTATCATCTCTTCACCATGATGGCAGCCTCTAAATGCTAGAGTTCACATATGGGGTGTCACCACTAACTAATCAGGAGGTCTTAGACACAGGTTCAAATGACTGGCCAGGGTCTTGGACATGGGGAAAAGGCCTTTTAGGTGGTGGAAGTATTCATAGCAAAAGGTTCCACATTTTCCAAAAACACAATCACAGTCAAACAACCTGGTATTTTCTTTCTGCTATTCTGCATTACTCAATATCTTACGAGCACAAGAGCGAAGGAGGCATAAACATCAGCATTTCCAAGCCAGACTGCTAAGAAACACTACTTACTGGGCATTATTCAGATTTTTGGTAGTGGCTCTCTTTTGCTTTCAATTTTTCTTTGTTTTTCTTTCATTTTTCTTTTCATTTCTTAAGAGAGCCACCACTTCTGCATAAATTTCAAACACCTGCCCAACTTTTAAGCACTACCTCCAACACTCACATAGACTTTAGCAGAAACAGCAGAGAATATATAAAAACCACTCTGTGGAACCTTCTAAAAGATGCAACAAGGGTGATTTGTTTCATTATAGACCAAAAGAAAGGATAACACACGGCTCAAAGGGGCTGACTAGGGGATATGACACATCAGGACAGTCAGTTTTGGGCGTGGGCTAATCCTATGCCCCCATCATCTTAGCTAGTGACAACGTGAATGCAACACATCATGGAAGAGGGATCTATCGCACAAGAAAGAAACGAGCAGGCTCAAATCTCACATGGCTACCTATATGCTCTATCTCACATTCTGATACCCTGAACTAGATGCATAAACGACTGTCAAGAACAAGTAATCAGATCAAGTCAGATCAAGTCACAGTTGGCAAGCAAACAGTTGAAAAACTGAACCCCTACATCGTTCTACTGCACATCTCAGTCCTTATCATAGGTTGTCCTAGTCGCAACAAGTTGTCATGCATTAATCCGAAAACCAATCAATTCATCACTCAAAACACAGTGCCAATATGAACAAACAGCAGTACTTGGAGCCCTCAAATCGTAAGATTCGGACAGTGGACTAGGCTCCAAGCACCATCTAAAATATTCCAACCGATACAAAACATCCCCCCACACTTAAGCACGACATTGCCCTCAATGGAGTAGAGGGAAAGATAAGGGGAACGATGTTACCGGATAAGAACACTGCTGGGGGACTGGAAGTGGACCAGTCGGCGGGGCTAGCATCAGCAAAACACACTGGGTGATAGAAACCATAGTTCCAAGTGGATAAACCGACAAAAACAAATAAAAGAAAAACAAACCTTGGTGGGGTTGCCTCCCCACAAGCGCTTCTTTACCGTCTTTTAGCTGGACGCCAGTATGGATGCTCAGAGAAGAGTAGGATCAGGTGCCTTCAAGAGCGGATCCACATCGCTCTTGAGGTACAGCTTCAAATGGTGGCCATGCACGCGACGAATGTGGCCACCAGCATTTGCCAGCTCGACTTGGCCATCCGGTAAGATGCAAGCGAGTGAATACTCGGATGGCCAAGGTGGGGGCGGGACCAGCTCATAGTGGTCTCCGACTTTCTTTCGAGCAGGCTTAGCTGCCTGCAGTTTCGGCCGCCACTCCTCCTTGACCTGTTCTTTGGATGATGGAGTGGTCCGGAGTGGCGGCGAAGGTGTGAGAGGCGGGTCCTGCAAAACAGGCAGCACAGAAGGATACACGACAGACTCGTGCTCCTGGTGAGAGACAGCATGCAGAGGTAACAAAGCAGGTATAGTGTTAGCAATAGAAAATGTTATTCGCTCCTCGCCATCCCTCAGAACTAAGGTCCCATCATGCACATCTATGAGAGCCTTGGCGGTGGCCAGGAAAGGCCTTCCCAGTATAAGAGGCACTTCTGTGTCCTCACTGATGTCCAGGATAACAAAATCCACAGGATATGTGAATTTGCCAACCTTGACCAGAAGGTCTTCCACTATACCCCTAGGATGCACTACCGATCTGTCAGCTAATTGAAGGGTCATCCTAGTAGCACGGGGTTCACCTAGGCCTAGTTTCATGAACAATTTATATGGAATAACATTGATACTAGCACCTAAATCCGCCAAGGACTTCTCTACATGCAATTTACCAATCGAGCACGGGATAGTGAAGCTACCTGGGTCCTTTTTCTTCTGCGGAAGCTTGTTTTGCAGAATAGCCGAGCATTCCTCGCTGAGCTCCACGGTGGCCAGCTCATTCAGCTTCTGCTTCTTTGAGAGAAGCTCTTTCATAAACTTCGCATACTTCGGCATTTGCGATAGTGCCTCCAGGAAGGGCACTTGGACATTCAGCTTCTTGAGCATGGCCATGAAGTTCTCGAACTCTATCTCCAGCCTGTCTCTGTGCAACCGAGTAGGGAAAGGGAGTTTAGGGACATACTCCTTCACTACTGGTTGCGGTTTAGGTGCAGGCACCTCAACCTCCTTCTCTACTTCTTGTTCCACCGCTGGAGATGCTGCGACAGGGCTTTCTTTCGCCGGTTCCCGAGCAGGGGGATCAACCGTCAGCTTGCCACTCCTGCTCATGATGGCATTGACCCGCTCATCCGGGGTCTGCGGGTGAGGGATGGTCTGCGCTGGTAGAGTACCAGGCGCCCTTTGAGCCACTGCTTGGGCCACGCTGCCCAGCTGGGTCTGGATATCCTGCAAAACAGCCCGTGTATTCCTCTGACCAGCTTCCAGAGACAGGAGTTGACCCGAGGCCTTCTCCATGAACTGCTCAAAGGTGTTGAATTTCTGAGCGCTAACACTGGCGAGAGAACCCACCAAGTCCCGCAGTTCAGCCATCTGATCATTCTGCACTGGGGCAGCAGGGGCTGCACCCGGCTGCTGGAATTGCCCCTGTCTGGGCTGATATGGTGGCCTCTGGAAGCCCGGTGGTCCCTGTGGAGCTGGTGGTCTGGGATTTGGCCCAGCCCAGGAGAAGTTAGGATGCTCGCGCCACCCCTCATTGTACGTGTTGCTGTAGGGGTCATTGCGCCTGACATTGTTGATGAAGTTCACCTGCTCCTGGGGTGTGGTCGATTCCTTCATCGCCTGGCAGTCTTCCACCATATGATGGGTGCTCTCGCACCACTGGCAGAGCATCGCCTGCTGCTGTCCGGTCCCTGGAATCATCCCGGACCGATCGATAGCCGAGACCAGCTTCGATACTACCTGCACCAAATCAGATGACTGGGTGCCCCCAGCATGCACACCCCGACCTGATGCTCTCCTCGATCTCCTGGCAGTGCCCCAATCATAACCATTCTCCGCCATCTCTTCAAAGAGTTGATTCAGCTGTGGCGGGGTTTTGGTCAGCATGTTCCCGCCACAAACCGAATCGATCAGCTGCTTGTCCTCCGGGAAGAGAGCGTGATAGAAGGTGCCCACCTTGAATGCATCATTAAAACCATGATTGGGACACCTGAGAAAAAGACTGTTGTACCTTTCCCATGCATCCCTTATGGTCTCATCCTCATCCTGAGCAAAATGTGTAATTTGCTTCTGCAGGGCAGCTGTCTTGGATGGAGGATGGTAGCGGGTGAGGAACTTGTCAGCCAGGTTGGCGAACGTGGTGATGGAGCCCGGAGGTCGAGTGTCTAGCCACTCCTTGGCCTGCCCCTCCAGAGTGAATGGGAAGTACCTCAGCTGGATGGCATCTGCTGGTACCCCATTGATCTTGATTCCATCGATGAGCTCGTGGAATCGCCTGAGATGTGATCGAGGGCACTCTCCCTCCTTGCCACGGAACACCACTGAACCGCGCAGCATGGTGATCACTGAGGTGCTCACCTCAAAGTTGTTGGCTGGGACATGAGGGTGCTGAATGGGTGACCTCATGTCCGCAGCCCTAGCGGCCCAGTAGGATCCCATGGTCTGCTCCTCGGGGATCAGATCGTTGTTCTGCGGATCCCCCATCTCGCCTTCTTCTTCTTCTTCTTCTCCTGATTGCAGCTGTGACAGTGCCTCCTCCGCAGCCAGTCGTGCCTTTAGAGCCCGCTTGAAGTTCCTGCAAGTTCGTTCAAGCTCCTGGTCTAATGGTAGTAGATCTCCCGACTGGCTACGGGTCATGCACTACCTGCACACACTCAGAAGAAACAACCCGCGAAGGCACACAGGTGGAAGAAATAAAATGCAGTAAATAAAAGCTAGAGTAACAAATTATCACGTTTCTCCAATAACCTAGAGGGTTCCCCGGCAACGGCGCCAAAAACTTGACACGCCAAAACACAACACCAAACTGCGACCAAGTGTAATCGCAGTCCGGGAATGCAGTAACAGGCAAGTTATATTATCAACCCGGGGTCTAGATCTACTGCTTACTCCGTGATTCTCTATTATCTAGCAAACTAAGTCGAGTGTTTGTTGTTTAAAAGCAAAAGCAGTAAGAAAGCAGGAAATGGTTCGGTTTTCAAAAGCAGTTAAGAGTCACTCGGGATTGAATCCCCCTAGCCCCTTAGTTAGGTTCAATTGCAATTCCCTGGGTTGATTTACTGTTGATTAGACTGCGGAAGATCCGACAGTAGCTTGGAATCTCTTAAGCTGACCAAGCCCTCTCAGTCTAACTACCCGGCAGACGACTAGTCTTCACCGGGATAGAAAGCTGAGGCTATAAACACAGAACTCCACTACTGGCGTTAAGAACACCAGTACAAAGCAGTAGATTGACTAACTCTCGTATAGCCAATCTCCTACTATCGAATGAAGAGGCTCTAACAACCTAATCAGATTCTATCTATCTCAGGTTGAAGCAGAAATTGAAACAAGCTGATCAGACTCAAATCAATTCATGAAACATGCGTCATTCGATTAAAATCAAACAATAATATCATTCCCAAGTCATTACAATCAAAACCCTAACATCAGGAACTAGGGTTCTTCATACCCAAGTGAGAGAGAGGTTCTACTCCATAGAGAGAGAAAGGAAAACAGAAATCAGAGTAGTCATACTCATAAAGATGAGGAAAATCTGCTCTGGGATGTCAATCTTCACTCCTAGGGACGTAATCCGGGCTTCAATGATGAGAAATCCACTCCAAGATAGCTCCTAGGGTTTGTTCTTCGCTCTTTCTCTCTCTAAAACTCTGTTTTTGCCCAGAAAATCCGAATTCTCTTCTCTTTGGCTGAAAATCTGCCTAAAAGGGCGTCACTGGCCAAAGCACTGTCGAGGGCACGGCCGTGCTTTGCCTCAGCCCGCCCGTGCTTTGGCCAGGGTTAATTACACGGCCACATGTTGGTGAAAACACGGCCGTGCTTTAGGGAGAACACGGCCGTGCTTTGGTGAAAACACGCCCGTGCTTTGTCTCAGCCCTGCCCGTGTAATCAGCTCATGTCTGCCAAACTCGGATTTGCTCTCGGCAGTAAAAGCACGGTCACAGAACACGGCCGTGTTTTGAAGGCCTCCTGCCCGTGTTTTTACTGCCGAACCTGTTCCCCTATATTCAATGCTTCGTTTCTCCCTCGTCCGGACTCCGAATCAGTCACCGTTTGATCCCAGACGCTCGTAGTCTCGTCCTCTTTCTTTTCATGACAAGCTTGCATGATTCTTTGTCCATAAAGTGAGGTAGAAATCCATTCTTCTTCAGGTCATACCCGAGTTTCTTCTCCCGAATCGTCAATTGATTTCTGATTGACTTGAAACTTGCGCCTATGCTTCACTTTATGTGCTAGGACCTGAAATGTGACAAAGGAACACAACCTAGCGTAAAATAGGCCAAGGAACAATCAATTCGAGCCAAAATGGGCAGGAACCCAGAGTGAAAACACGTGCAAATACGATGCTATCATTCGGCTCCTATAAATAGCCGCCTCCCATGCTCCTCTAAACACACCACAACGAGCATAAACACAATAGAGAGAGTGTTCAGAGAGCTCCGGTTTTCGCACAATACCGCGAGTACACAGAGGAGCTGTTTTATCCTGGAGACGACCGGTTGATAGTCTGCCGTGCGCATCGAGGGCAGTGCCGCGAACGTCTTAAAGAGAGCGACCTAGTCCGCGACTCAGCTCCAGATTCGGTAACCTCGGTATTGTTGTTGTTCCGTTTCTAACAGCAACCTGCGTCAGTATTTAGTTTGTAGGTTCCTTCCGGACCAGTGGCGGACCCAGAAATTTTTCATAGGGGTGTCCTCTTTTAAAAAATAAATTTAATAAAAATAAAAAATAAAAATAAAATTGTAAATATGAAAATACCTTACTCATATAGGTTAAAAAAGTCCATGATATGTTTTCATATTCGGAAATAATTGTAGAATACACTTGGTGTCTATAGTGTTAAAAAAATTGTCTCTATATACACTACTAGACAATCATTCACGAACTTATCGCATATTCGATTTGTAAACTTGTTCTTGATGTAACCCAAAGCTGAAAGACTCTTTCAACACTTGCCATACAATCATAAAATCAATACAAATTAAGGGTATTTTGAAATTAGTTTAATTGTTAGGTTTTTAAAATAATTAGAGATAGGGAATGCCATTTTACTCACATTGTTCAAAATCGAACAACAAATGAGTTTAGCTCAACGGAAATTAAGTTTATTAATAATAATAGTGTTCTAGATTGGAATTATCCAACCTACCACTTATATTCCTATACACAAATGACAGAAGGATAATCATTTTTTTCAAATTTAAGGGGTGTCCCTCACTATCAATTATATTTTTTTGGTCCATATGTAAACTACTACTGGGGGTTGGATAATCGTTTTCCCAAAATTTAGTGGTGTCTCGTTTTCCCAAAATTTAGGGGTGTCCGGGGACACCCCTAAACCCCCTAGGTCCGCCCCTGCTTCCGGTGGCTTCTCCCACCTGCAATTCCTTCTGTCAATTCCTCCCCTTCTGTTATTTTCTTTTCCCTGAACAACAATATTGTCTTGTATAAAATCATCGGCCTTTGTAAACACTTCCCATTCTTGTAGCATTTTGCTATTAAACAAGCAATTGTTTCTCTCTTTCCAGAAGAACCATAACGGAGAGCAAAATCTTTCAATCTCCCCTTCTTTCGCTTCCTTAATCACCTTGAAAATCCATTCTTTACAGGGGAGGGAATCAGCCATATAGAACAGGTTTGCAACAGGAGTTTTTGGTCAGATTCTCCTCACCCAGCTGCAGTTCACAAGATAGTGTTTTAACGTTTCCTTCATTCCACAGTTTGGACATTCATCCCCTCTTCTGATGCTTTTTTTCCTAATCTTAACACCAACTGGACAATATTATGGGCCACCTTCCACAAGAAAACCTTGATTTTCCCTAGGACATTTAGCTTCCAGAGTTTTTTTCCATTCAACATTCATCTCCTGTTCGTTATCACTCCCTGCAAACTCCTCCCCCCCCCCCCTCTGAAACACTCCACAAGCCTCTGCATCCTGATAAGCGAGAAACTCCAACTCTCCTTTCCTAGAGTTCAAAGATAGGATAAACGGTAGAATGACATTAATTAATTAATATATAAACCCCAATGTTGTTGACTTTGTTACGGGGACATGCATGTCACCGTAAATTGCACTTTTAGGTCGACCTTATATAGGATTATGTCGACCTAATCTGTCGTTTCAGTCTTGTGCTAGAAGGCAGCTTACTTCGTAGCAACTTCGAGCTTTTTGTTTGAAGCCTTCCAGATATCCAATATTTCATCCAATGCCTTGAATTTGTAGACAAACATACCTACTTTCATGTGGTAGAGGCCCCTGGACTCGAATCTCATCCATGCTTCTCGAATTGAGCTCCAAAGTAGTCTTCACAAACACTTTCCCAGACTTAGCCATTTTCAGGCAGTTTCCCAGTTTTCGCATAGCCTTTTGATCATGTTCAAAAATGGTTTTTTGGACTTCCTATCAAGCTCCCAAGCACTTCAATGTGTAGACGGACACTCAATCTTCAAAACAAGCCATTAATCTCCAATTTCTATCGGGCCAATTGTAAGATATGAATCTCCAAAATAGGCACCATGAAAATGTTTTTACACTAAAACAATGTGAGTACAACAAATATGTGTGGCAACGATCAAAGAGGGCCCGCAGCATTCTGGACTTTCCTCACGACGATGTCCTCGACGCCATTCGCAGGTGGCCTACTTCTATACCAGGAAGTACTGATACTGATGCATGGATTCGCTTTGGAGCTCTCCACTCGGTTTGCTGGCAGATTTGGCTTGAGAGAAACAATAGGATTTTCAATGACAATGGTATGCAGCCCATGACTGTATCTCGCAAAGCCATCAGAGACGCTATGGAATGGCAAATTGCCTAGGGAAAGCTTGATAGGAGAATAAGTTCTCAGTGGATTGAAGAAAGGCTGCCGAGAGTTTAGCTGCTTTGCCACTCTTTGCCTACTGCGTTGTTCCTTGTTGTTCTGCCATTTACTTCCGCCATGCCTTGGGATGATGATTTTTCTGCTCGGCTTTGTTTTGAGAGACCGCTGAGTGTTTTACTGTTTTGTCTCTGGGCCGATCTTTGCTACTTTGGTGATGTTTCTGCTGCTTTGTCTCTTTTTGTCCGGTGTTGTTGTATTTCCCGACGTTCTTTTCTGTTGACGTGTTTCCCTCATAAGTGGTCTGGTCCACTTGTTGGGTTTTTTGCTCCTTTGTTTTTGTTCGTGGCTTTGTTTTAATGCACGTCTATGCTGTCGTGCGCTACTTTTTTCTTTTTTCCTTTGCTTTGTTTTTCCCTTCCTTCTGCAGCTTGTGGAGATGAATAGTTCAGCCCTTGTGAACTACCTTCTCCTTGGACAGTTTTTCCTTTAATGCATATTAATCACCATTATCTAAAAAAATCAAAAACCCCCCTCAATGGATTCCCAAAAAACAATGGGCTAGCTCCTTCGTCTATCACCAAAAAAGAGCAGTACTCAGGTGCGGTGTGGTTGTTTTATTTCTCTTATGTGTAGTTATTGATGGATTGCAAAATAGAATTTGAATGTAGTATAACTGATGTCATTTAGAGTAGTTTATGATTATGACCTATTATATGAAAAGTTCCTAGCTATGGATTGATTTGCTTTAGCATTTACTTACTAAAATAAAGTTTCTTGGTAGCTAAAAGTTTTGCTTGTTTGAAAGTTTTTTGTAGTGTTGCATGAATGAAGGAAGTTGATTTGCAGTTCTACATGACTGATGGAAGTTAGATCTTTATTTTTTTTTTTAAAAGTCAGTTCATTAATATGACAATGGTCCAGGCCCAACAGAAAAAAAAACATACAACAAGCAAGTAGAGTATTGGAGTTCTAAACTCAAGGCCCAAAACAATTGGCCGGAACCCAATAGGCCAAAATTCATGGGCCATAACATAGTCCAAAAGACCAATTCCTTTCATCTTCTCCTCTATTCCTCCTCCTCTGCTCTAATCTTCCTACTTCAACCCTACTCAACTCTCAACAGTCAATTCCGTCCATATCTTCTCTTAATTACCCTGACAATCATATTAACTTACGGACGCCAAGATCTATTATCCATCTAGTGTACGCATGTGATAGGTCTGGGCCCAAGGCCCAAAGCCCCACACGTTATTCCGATTAGGAGAGGGCTAGAAAGCCAAGGAAACATAAAGTTGTTTAATTCTCTAACCAGTATATAAAAAGGGTTCCTGCGTCTGTCTCGCTCGCTCTGGCGACTGCCGGCGCTGCTTTTCTTCACAAAGCTCCATCGATCACAGCTATGTCCACCATTAGAAAACTAATTAGTTGCAGCTCTTCCACCCGCAAAGTCGGAGAAGACGAAGATCTCCTCGTAGAGATTCTCATCCGGCTTCCTGGCCACAGATCCGCCTTCCGATGCAAACCGGTCTGCAGGCGGTGGAACTCTCTAATCTCCGCTCCCTATTTCTTCCGCCGGTTCGTCTCTCACCACCAGGCCCTGTCCGCCGCAGAATCCGAATCGCCCGTTCTGACCGTCTCACAAGTCCGTCAATTGATCTTGAGCTTCCTCCCTTCCCGTCCCCAAATCCAATCCGAGTTCTCCGTCCTCGATTGCATCAATGACTTGCTATTGCTCGGGTTCCAAGGGCGGGAAACCGACCAGGAGTTGCGCAGGACGTATTTGATCTGCAATCCGTTTACGAAGCAATGGGTGGCCCTTCCTTTAGCGCCGGTCGGCAGCAGTAGTTTGGGATGGATTGTGAAATTGGTCCGCGAGCCGTTTGATTCCCAGGGCGAGGACCAATTGTTCCCCTGTCAATTCCGGGTGGTGCGAATCTATACTCCGATTACACCCCCTGCATCGCAAGCAGAAGTAGATGTGTACATATTCTGTTCGAGATCCGGGCGGTGGACGAAGAGCGTTCTTCGTCTCGATCGGGAATTGAGGTGTGTTTGTACTTATCGTGTAGTTTCAGCCCATGGGAAGTTGTACTGGTTGAATTATCTGCAGCAACTTGTAAAGTGGGATCCTTCCTCCCCTGCTGCGCTTCCGACTTTACCAGATGGTTGTGAGATCGATCAGAGAATTAGGTGCTACGGTCTTTGGGTGTTAGAAGGTGTTTTGCACCTGGTTTGCAAACATTGGGTGGATGTGGATTCGATTCTGAGTATTTGGAGACTGGAGGAGAATGGAAGGGGAGGGAGTTGGAGGAAACAGTATGAAGTCACGTTCCCTAACTTAAGGTTTATTGTCAAGAACAAAGATGGTCGTGAGATTGAGGTGTCGGATTTGAGGTTTCAAAGGGTGATTGGTTTACATCATGAGCGGTCAGAAGTTGTGTTTTTGTCTGTTTTTGATGTTCATCATCAAGAATCTGCTATCTTGTCCTGGGATATGAGAAACAAAGAGTTGAAATTTCTCGCCTATCGAGATAAAGGGATACGACGCTTCGATTGTCAAGCTGACCAATTGTTCCAACCGCGAGTCACTTTCTGGCCTAGTCCGATTCCGAACCACAAAAACTGGCGAGACACCTATAATGGAAGTTATAATTGTTGGTTTTCACCTTCTAATTAATCAGTCACGTATAGTGAATGTAACTATGAACCAACCATCTTTTTTTTAGTGGATTGACAAGATTATGATTTCTATTAAGTCTCTTACATTATGAGAGTCTACACAATAAATAAAAGGGCAAATACAATATATTAGCCATAACTATTAAGCAGCGGGGAATTACAGTCACAACTATCAAAATATAAATTATTAGCCAATCGTTAAGTTTTCTTTAACACTTCTGTTAGTAATAATGTCTAAGCTTTTACGATGGTGAGCTGGCTCCCACGTGGCAGTCATCATATCATATTTTTTACGATGCTGACATGGCCTTCTACGTTAAAAATTTGAAAACAGTAACGGGCTGTTAGCCAAATCTTAACCCACAACAATAGTTATGGCTAATAATTTGTATTTCGATAGTTGTGGCTATAATTCCCCGCTACTTAATAGTTATGGATAATATATTGTATTTACCCTAAATAAAACCCAAATGAGAAAATTTGAAACCCCATTTCAAATTTTATGCATCCAGAGTGAAAGTAGGAAATACATTTTGGTCTTCACAATTACTTTTTTTTATTCATTAAAAAGACACTTACTAGGATTCGAAGCATGACCACTTAAAAAAAAAGCAAAGATCATAACCAATCACGCTAAGTACATTTATTGTATCTTTTTAAATTAAAAACATATAATCGCAGAGAGGAAAAAACCATTTCCACATCTCAAATTCCCTGCTCCAGGAGCGTTTGTAGGAATATTAGAATAGGGAGTGTCAATTTTTTTCTTTTTCATCTGTGGAACGGGCCAACTTACCGTACACATGCGGATTTAAACGGGTCTAGAAGTGTCAATTTTTTTTCTTTAAGTCCTTTTATTTCTCCGTGGTGGTAAAATATATATGAAAAGGCAAAAACAATACTCCTTTTTATTGCTAAAAAGAAAAAAATTTAACAATAAACTAATGCATGGATTCTAATGGGCTAACCGCTAATCATAAAATAAAAGAGTTGAATGAGCCTGACCTACACGAGATTTGCCCATCAGGGGTTTGCCATTCTAAAACAAGCTATTTTCTCGAGCATAATATATATTATGCTATTATTTTATATCTTAGTGTCTAAAATATAATATATTTTAAAGTTATTCAATGGTTCAACCTCGACCAACCCAATTAGTCCAATTTTTATCATTTCAAATATATATTATGTAATTATTTGATATCATAATGATTATATTATAGTGTATAGTATAGGGAATCGTTTGGTATTTGTTAGTAAAAAACTAAACATAAAGATCTATTTGGTTATTTTTAACATTAAAACAATCCTAAACATTTTCATTTTCCTTTCGAAATTCTATAGTTTTATTCCCGAATCAGTGATGTGCAAATTGCGAATTGCAGTCATCTCTTTTCTTTCATTATTTTTTTTTCAAATAGAAAGTTTAAAATTAAAGAATAATTAGAGTTTGGCATAGGTCGGTCAAACAGACTGAATTTCAAGTTTTGGCCCGTTTTGATCAAGTCTAATTTATAATCACATGGTTCCCTAATACCCGATAAAAATCTCAATCCAAACCAGTTTGGCAGGTAAGTCCGTGTTTACCACCATTTTCTAGGGATACAAGAACGGTGGTTCCTATCCCAAATCGTGTTGTTCATTCTTGATTTCTTTAGATTTTATCATGGCTTGGCAAAAAACCAGAAAGCACAATGATGACAAGATGAAAGTTTTATAAAGCAAATTAGTTGGCCAACGGGCCGAGTAAAAGCTAGCAACGATTGTGAGATGCTCATTTCTCGAAAACAGGCGGGATAGGCGATTTTTTATTCGATTTTTTGGAATTCAGTTTCTATGAAACTTACTCCACCTCATCATATTACCAGACACAATATTGTTTCACAAGGTAACATATACTTGATTTTGGTTCATAAGGCTGATTTTTTATTCGTTGCATCATTCATGTCTCTTTCCTACTAAAATTCACTATTTTTATCACGTGTTTAAAAAAAAAAAAAAACTATACAAAAATAAGCTATCACGTATTTTTATCACATGCCCCACATCGATGTCGCTGCCACTGCTCTAGCTACTTGGACCATTCTCGAGCGTATGTGTGTTCGTCGCTTTCAGTCTGTGTCTAAAAGACAAAATCTCCTCTTTATGCTTGTCTCTATGAAATCAAGCTACTTGTCGGGGAACTCACACATGTCGCGCTCTTGTTGATAACGTTGATCTAGTTCTTCGTACCTTGAATGGTCGTGGGTCTGAGTTCAAAGAAATCGATGATGTTGTTCGTGCTTGTGGTTTATTGGGCAATGTTCGAATAAATCCCCATAGACGGAGAAATTGTCCATGAATACCTCCACTATATCGTCAATATAACAAGGAAAGATGGTTGTCATGCATATTTGGAAAGTGGCCGAGGCATTGCATAGAACAAAATGGATTCTTCAATAGCCACCATTAAACCTCACTAGAATTTTAAGATAACTCGTTTAGAATACAATTTTGGTGAGATTGTATCCAAAAGTGAGTCAAGCAGGGGCCGACAACATGGAAAATGGATCCAAACATAAAATTCATTGTTGAGAAATCAAAATACGGTGGAAATTGTTGTGTATTATTATTGAAACCACATAGGGTTTATATAGAGTATAGAGACTGACTTAAATAATAACTCTAACACTAATACGGAAATTACCTAACTTCTACGACTCTGATAAGGAATATAATTCTTACAAATTACTTAACAGTACTCGTAGTACAACACAATACTACTCGTACTACACATACTCTAATATTCCTCTCTTGGGCAGGAAATGGCGATCCAACCGCCATACACGTGCGAAGAAAAGAGTGAAGTAAAAATCAATCGGTTAACATGAATACCTTCATAAAGATCAAATAAACATCTCATAAACGAAATTGATCCATCACCCTAGACTTCTACATGATCCAAATTATATGAATGCTTATATGTAAATACATGCTAATGCCATTTCTTGGGTAAAATACCTCCGGTACCACTAAAGTTTGAGAATTGGGGCAGACATACCACTTAAGTTTGAATAGGGCGTCGGGTACCATTAAGGTCACCAAAATGTGCATCCGTCTAGTTTTCCATCCAACCCAAAATTTTAATTACTTTTTGGTATTCAAAACTTTTAAAAACATCCAAAACTATATTTCAACAAGTTTTTATCTAATATAGAAATTAAAAACCTTCTAAACATAATATTACTAAAACGACTAATCAAAATTTTCAATAAAATAGATAAGTTAGTAAAAATAATAAACAAATATCAAGAATAGGAATAAATATATAGAATATAATAATAAATATTTAATATCAATATTAGAAGATCTATTTAAATCACTAATCCGATAAGAAGTATCATTAGAAATAGTTAAAATTGAATCTAATCGATCATCAATACATCAAGACCAAAGAATGATAAATGGAACATAGTTAGAAAGAATTAAACATATTACAGTAATTGAAGAAAATTTAGAACGAAAATAGAACGAAAGTAACTAAGAAAATTATACAACATCCAGATGATGTACGGGAATTAAATATAACATCCTCATATTATTTATATCGATATAGAATTCATAGGATATATTTGCTTAAGCAAATTATTCGATTATTATAACACATAATGGTAATTTAAAGTACTTGTAATGATAATTGATTCTACATTTCCTATTCAAAAATTGGTTTGGTATCAAAATCTAAAAAAAAAAAGAGAATAATTCAATTATTAGAAAACATAATGATAATTGAAAATACTTATAATAATAATTGATTTTAAATTTTTTATTCAAAAATTAATTTGGTATCAAGTTTTCAAAAGAGGATACCAATTAAATAATAAAAATTGATGTTTTTCATAAGTCAAAAATGATTTTTTACCATAAGAAAAGTAGAAGGACCGATTAAGAAATTTAGAAAACAGAATATTCCAAGAATATTCTGTTAACTTTAACGGAATGCACTTAACATTAAACTTAAGTGGTACCGGGTGCACAAATAATAGAGTTCAGTGGTACCCGACGCCCTATTCAAAATTAAGTGGTATGCATGCCCCAATTCTGAAACTTAAATGGTATCCGAGGTATTTTACCCGCCATTTCTTATCTGGAAATACATCACTAAGTCCAATTAGAAATCATTTGTCTTATTAACTAAGAAAAGAAGATTTCGTGAAACTGAATGGGAAGACGAAGAGAGTTAGGGATTTTGACTTCCTACTGTCAACGAACCAATTGAACCAAAACCGAAAATAAACCAAACCAAATTAGTCTCAACAGACTGGACTGATCGGAATGGGCCGAGACACTTTGAGCCCACGAACTAAAAATAACTTTCCCTCCACTCCGGCCCACGGCTGTAAGAAGATATTTAAGTTCTAAGTTGAACTTACAAATTTACCCCTAGCTACAATTAAGGAGAGTGAAGAAATTTGAAATGCTCGAACGTTATTTTTGAAGGGGATGCCAAGATCATTATTGATAAAATCAACCTGGCAGATACTCGGGACAACAGGATGGGTGCTGTTCTTGAAGAAATAGTTCAGTATTTTAGTACCTATGCGGGGTTTAGTATTCGATTTGTAGGTCGGGAGAACAATAGGGTAGCCCATGTTGTGGCTAGAAAGGCCCTTTCTTTGTACCCGGCTATGAGTCGTGCTTTTGACTTTCAGACCTGGCTTAATTCCAGGATGTAACTATCTATTTGTGGAATCAATATATGATTATCTTTTGTAAAAAAAAAAAAATTTATAAAAAGGATTTAAATTTGTAAAATTTGAATTTTAAACATTAATGACTAATTAAAAAATTGATGACCATGTTAAACACGCGTCGTTCTATGGACGAGTATGCGTTGTATAACGTTGCCATCGATGGTCTGACCCATGTTTTACATGTAGCCTCCCATCCCCGTAGGGGTGAATGTTGATCTCAACACCAACAATGGTGGGCTTCGGCGATGGCGATGGTTGGTAGAGACGATGGCGGCGGTTGGCGTCTCCAGCGAGTCATCTCCGTTGAGTCCTCTCTGGACGTCGTCACCAACGAGTAGGGCTGATATTCAGTTCGGTTCAGTTATAGTCAGAACCGTTTAGTCGGTTCTCGGTTAATCGTTAAGCATTTTGTGCTTACCGTTAACCAAACAATTTAAATTAGTCAGTTAACCATAACCGCATAATCGGTTCTCAGTTATTTTGTCGGTTAACTAGATACCAGTTAACCAAGTGAATAGTGATTCGGCAAGGTAATACCAAAATAACTGATCGATAACATAATCAACATAAGACCTCATTTTTCAATTGTGAAATTTTCTATAATTTTTCATACATACGCATGTGTTCTTTTCTTAAGTTGTTATCAGAGAATAACAAATAATTTTACGTAGATATCAATACATAATCAACTCAATCCAACACAAATACACAATAATATCATTCAACCGTCAAACTTTATTAAAGAATCATACAACGATAAAATACCCAATAACAATTACTCAACTCGTGTACGCATGGAAGCTTAATGTTACTGATTGTTGTCGAGCAACATTGCACAAGCCCGACTTTCTACTGTGTTCTTTCTTAAACTCTTCCTTTATATCATTCTCATTTGAGTCTAAGTCACTATTACCACTATGGTAAGCAAGGGGTCTTGTAAGCCTTCAAACACCCCATTATTTTGGGCCTATGTTTGTGGCTCATGGAGGTCTATTATTTCGGCCTTAACAATAAGGACGGTCGTAATCGGTTTGTCGGTTAACCGTTTAACCGTCAGTTATTAACCATTTAACCATCAGTTAGTTATTAGTTAAATTTGGCTACCGAGAACCGACCGTTTACTATATAATCGGTTATCGGTTAATCGTTAAGCAACTGTTCTGGTTCGTCTTTCGATTACACTGTTAACGGGATAACTGTTTACCAACCCTACCGACGAGTTAAATTGCCTCCGGCAATTGGGAATATTGTGGGATTTTGAAATTTGAAATTTTTTAAAAAAGGTAAAATTTTCAATTTTCAATTTTAGAGCTACAAATAAGCTCATTCTAGGGATACAAATAGCACATTCCTTCTTTCATTAGCATTTTCTGCTCTAAATGAAAATATTGATCAACTTATAAGGATGATATGGTGGTTTATCCGGTTGTTTTAGGTTTAATCGGGAGCTTTGATTTTGCTCAGTTTGTAACTATGACCAGAGTTTAATAGTAATACAAATGAGATAAAAGTTGAGCACTAGGAGGATGGTAGTGAGTGATCTTTTTTTACGGCTAACACCTAAATTGTTGGGAGCTCTCTTCTTCCACCGCAAGCCCTAGCCACCCAAATTGATCAATAGAGGCGTCACACCTAGGACTGGAAGCAAGCATAGATTCATCACTTCCGGATATGAGTCGGGCATCGCACCATCCGTCACTTTCCCACGGTCACCCATGTCCCCGCGGTGGCCTGAGAAAAACAAAGATGTTAATACTTTGGGCAAATACAATATATTATCCATAACTATTAAGCAGCGGGGAATTATAGCCACAACTATCGAAATACAAATTATTAGCCAATCATTAAGTTTTTGTTAACACTTCTGTTAGTAATGATGACTAAGCTTTTACGATGGTGAGCTGGCTCCCACGTGGCAGTCATCATATCATATTTTTTACGATGCTGACATGGCCTTCTACGTTAAAAATTTGAAAACAGTAACAGGCTGTTAGCCAAATCTTGACGCATAACAATAGTTATGGCTAATAATTTGTATTTCGATAGTTGTGGCTATAATTCCCCGCTACTTAATAGTTATGGATAATATATTGTATTTATCCTAATACTTTTTAAACAACTATTGAGAAGACTCGTAAGCGATTGTGGCTGAAGAATCCATGTTTGAAACCACCACCACGAGATCCCCTATATGGTGGATAAGGATTCAAAAAGGTAGAGGAAGTGAGTCGCTTGCTCGTACTGCTTGCGGTCCTGATGTTGATTGTAGGGTCGCCATCAAATTAACCTGGACCTAAAGGATAGGATTGTATTTCCTCGAACCTCTCATAGAACCCTTAATTCTGAAGCGAAGTACGATTCTATTGAAGAAGAGGTCAGTTTAGGAGATGAAGGTCCTCCGGTTTTGCAGTACATAAGAGTTCATAAAGTAAACCGATACAGAAAAGTAAATCTATGCTATTGGAGAAGTGAGAGAGCAGAGAAGGAAACCGTTGCATAGGCAATGTCCCCCCTAACCGACCTTTTCTGCATCAGTTTACTTTCCGAACACTTAACGTTCCTTGACCTCTCGTCTCTTCCTCCCAAACTCTACCTCTAGAGCCCTATATTTAGATATTTGATTAGACTTTTTAAGGAGGAAAACTCACATGTTCTGCTATATTTGGCCAATCAGAACGCTCCAAACACGTAGACAGTGAATAAAATGCGTTAGGGAAACTTCCTAACAAAATGGACGACCTCTCTAAAACGTCGTCGTGGCTGCCATTTTTCTTCATTAAAATGGCGCTGAAGAAGAGCGCATCGCAAGAGTTACATCCAGATTCATTCCAGATCCAGATTTACCACTCATGAATTGAACTAGTAAGAATGATAATGTAAAGAGATTGCTTTCTCTAGGTGAAGTAGAGGGCGACAAAGCTCGGAGGCGAGAAAGGGCGATGAGTATGGGGTTTTGATCCCCATCTTATAAAATTCATTCTTGTATTCTTTTGATGACATTCTTGTATACAACCCTGATCAAACTTCACATAAACAAGATTTGTCCCTCAACCTATCCATTTTTAGAGACAATAAACTGTTTACCAAACCCTCTAAATGTATATTTGTCCAAAGTCCAAACTAAGGTGGATTACCTAGGACATGTAATCAATCAGGAAGGGTTCCACTGATCCTGAGAAGATCGAAGCCATGGTGGCGTGGCCTGTTCTTAGATTAGTCAAGGAGCTCAGAGGTTTTCTAGGACTGACAGGTTATTATAGAAAGTTTATTAGAAATTATGGCGACATTGTTAAACCTTTGAGAGATTTACTGAAGAAGGATGGTTTTCATTGGTACAATGTGGCTTAGAGGGCTTTTGAGATACTAAAGAAGGCTATGACTCAGGCTCTAGTACTAGCATTACCATACTTCAATCAACCTTTTACTGTGAAGGCAGATGAAAGTGACATATCCAGGCTTATCATATCCAGGCATTGGGGCTTATGAAACAATTATGCATATGAAAATGAGTTTTTGGCTGTTTTGTTAGCAGTCACCAAATGGAGACACTATCTGAAGTGTAGACCCTTCACCATTGTCACCGGCCTTGAGAGTCTGAAACATCTCATGGGGAAGAAAATTCACACTCATGTCCAGAAAGAAAGTTTTAGTATAGCTCACGGGTTTGGATTTTGAGATTACATACAAGCAGGGAAAGTTCAATAGGGTGGCAGATGCTCTTTCAAGGCACCCTGAGTTTTCACAATCATGAAAATTTGAGGCTATATTTGTTGTGATTCCTTCTTACCTAATTGATATTGAGCAAACATATGTGGGACATATAGAAGTGCAATCTCTTATGACCGGAGTTGTGGTTCCTTTTACTAGCCCTAGGATTAATTATGTAAAGAATGGTTTGTTGTACCATAATGAGATTTTATATGTGGGCTCCTCTAGTCCTATGAGATCTTAGTTGTTAGAGTTATTCCATGGATCACCTATAAGAGGTCATTTAGGATTCCAGAGCTCATATCAAATACTGAAGTAGTTCTTCTGGTGGCCTGACATGAAAAGGCAGTTAATGGAATTTTGTGAAAGTTGTGACACTTGAGAGAGAGGTGCAAGTTTGAAAACATACCCTATCCAGGATTGCTTCAACCCTTACATGTGCCTGAGCGAGCTTGGCAACATCTGTCTGTGGACTTCATCGAGGGTCTTACAAAATATGCAAGAAAGGAAGTAGTACTGCTGGTAGTGGACAGATTCACAAAATATGGTCACTTTTCCCCCTAATTTTTTGAGCATTTTAAACTTTTGTCAGTAGCTAAGGTATTAATTGATGGCTTGTTCAAGTTACATGATTTACCTCAGACTATATTAAATGACATATATACCCTTTTCACTAGAAATTTTGGACTATCCTATCTGATCTACAAGGGGTCAAGCTACACTATACCACTGCATACCACCCACAAACAGATGGGCAGACTAAACTTAGTCAAAAACTAGCTCCTAAATTCTATGGGTCATTTCATATTGTGAAGAAGATTAGAGTTGTAGCTTATCGCTTGTAGTTGCCTGTGGATTTAGTGATTCATCGTGTTATCATGTCTCCCTATTGGAGAAGGCTATTGGAACTCAGCTAACCATTCAACCAACATTACCAGTCATGGATGATGCTCGTGAGTTGAAGATCGAACTAGTTACCATTCTGGTTAGGCAGTTTATTTCTGAAAACAACCAAGCAGCCACTCAAGTATTATTTCAATGGTCTCATCAGACTGAGAATGATGCAACATGAGAGTTCTTGGATGAGTTTCAAACTTGATTTCAAACATTTAATGCTTGAGGACAAATCTATGCTAATGGAGTGGGGTGTTGTAACAACTTGTCCTTTAATGTCCATCTCTTTTGTATATAACAGACCCACACCACTCTGGCAACGGTAACTTAAAACAAAAATAACAAACTTATCCTTTCTCTCTCTTCTCTATTTCCCTTCTCTTCCTTCCTTCTCTATTCTTCAACTTTCCGACGCTTTCCCTCACTTTCTCAGCAACCACCACCTCCGATTTTGTCGAGAATTGCTTCTCAAGACATCCCAAATTCAAAAGTTGTCCAATCAAAAAGCGAAGGAACTGGAAAGTTTGAAGGGAGCGTCAACGTGAACAGGTAATCTTGGATTGAGTTTGCTCTAATATTCATGCTCTGGAGCTAGAAGGAATTAGGGGTTAGGGACTTAGGGTGATTTCCAATTTTGGATGCCGACACATTAAGAAAACGGCCATTGAGGCAAGAGAGGGTCGAGATATAGGTGTCAATCGGGCAGGTTTGGTTCAATTGAGTTACGGGTTAGTTGGGTTTCGGGTTCATCAGTTTTTGGGTTCATTAGTTCGGGTTCATCGGGTTTCGAGTTCATCGGTTCGGGTTCAATCGTGTTGCGGATATCGGGTTACGGGTTCATCGAGTTACGTGTCAGTCGGGTTGGGGGTTCATCAGGTTACAGGTCAGGTTATGAGTCAATCTGGTTACGGGTCAATTGGGTTTAGGGCGAGTCTGGTTGCGGGTTGTTTGGATCAGCGCATTGTGTTTCTTACTCTTTACTCGTTACAACTTACATCATATTTAGTACACTAATTTCAAACATTTTTGCACAATTTTTAGACCAATTTTTTCTACCTCATATTCATATATGTACTTATAAAAGGTATTTTTGCACAATCGGGTTCAGGTTAATCGGGTTGCGTGTCAATCGAGTTGCGGGATCGAGTTACGGTTCAATCGAGTTGTGGGTCGGGCAGGTTACGGGTTGTTGACTTATAGTTAATTCAGATTGCATGTCGGGTTGATCGGGCGGGTTAGTCGGATTTGGTTCAATTTTAACACATCTAGTCGGGAGAGAGAGAGAGAAGAGGATAGATTAAAATAATTTTTAATCTTTTTGTATTTAGGCAAAATCCGAAAATTGGTAATTTATGGAAATTGTGAATATTTAAAGTTAGTTTATGCTTATTACTTATTAGGCGGTGATATGACTGGTTGAGCGTTAGCCCCGTCAAACATAACGGTCAACAGTTGGCTTCAGCCAAATAAGTTTTTTTTTGTGATAGTTTTGGTGACCATATTAATTGGTGAAGATATTGACCAGGATGTTAAAGAAGGGTAAAGTTTAGGGGGAAAATCCCACTGTACACACGTTCTTAAAAAAAATTTCCAAAATACATAAGTTATAAAAAATTTTCCCAAAGTACACATGTTTGGCATTCACCCTTTTTGACAAACGCAGTGAAGTTGATCACCGCGTTTGACAAAGACGGTGAATGTTTCGCCGTTTTATTTTATAACTTATGTATTTTGAGAATTTTTTTTAAGAACATGTGTACATTGGGATTTTTTCCAAAGTTTAGGCCACATGAAAATATTAACCCTAGTAAATAACATTATATGAATTGGTTAAAAATTATTAAATGAATTATATAACACCAACATAGTATAGAAATATGAGATCAATTAAGCGATGAAATTTGACTATTTATTTTCATTAACCGCGTGTATCATATATGACATAAAAACATTACTGTATTCAAGTTTAAGTTATTTAGAGTTTATTAAGGGTTCAACCATTTAGACTTATAAATAACCTGAGCTCCTGAGTTGATTAATGTGCCAACTTGAGCATAACTCATGAGCTCCTTAACGAGGCAAGCTTAAATTTTCGGAAAACTAGACCTATGTCGGCTTGTGAAGAAATAAATCCAGCTCAAGTTCAACAAAAATGAACTCGACTCGACTCATTTGCATTCCATTCAATTACATCCTCGTCAAATTAATAAAGAAAGGCGAAAATGCACATCATACAGAAAGAAAAAAAATTGTCATACCCCCTCGATCAAACATAAAAAAACCCACAATTTTAAAGTGAACGGCTATTTGCCGCCAACGAAATTGCTATTTGCCGCCAACAAAAAAAAAAAAGTTGAATTCAAATTTTGAATTCTCCCTTCCTTCCCTTCTATAAATTCGAATACCATAACATTTGACTCATTCCAACAAAAACACTTTTGTCGACGAGCCCAGTGCCTCCGTCGCCGGCCAACCTCCCGTCATCCTCAATCGTCGGAAAACAAGTAAGTTTACTTTTTCCGGCAAGTTTTTCAATTTTCCGGCAAGTTTTCTAGTTTTTCGGCGAAAAACACGGTGGGCCAAAAAATATTTGTGGCCGGAACGCCGCCGAGCCAAAAGAAATTTTCGGTCGGCGCGACGCCCAGCCGAAAAAAATTTGCGGCCGGGGCGCACCGGCCGCAAAAAAATTTCGACCCGGTGGCGCACCGGCCGCAAAATTTTTTCGGCCCGACCAGTTTTTGTATTTAATTTAATATGTTAATTAATTAGTCAATAAAAAATTACTTAATTAGTTATTAGAAATTAGTGTTAATTTTTTTTAAGTTGGTGTATAAATGTTTTTTTTTATAATAGGCGTATGAATGTTTAATTAATTAGTGATTAATTAACAATTAATGTTAATAGTGCATTACTTAATAGAAATTTAATTAATTAGTGCGCATCTAAGTATGATATTAATTAATTTGTGATTAATTAACAATTAATGTTAATAGTACATTAGTTAATAGAAATTTAATTAATTAGTGCGCATCTAAGTATGATATTGTGTAAATTTGTAGATAATTAGATACGGATGATGCGGGTGGGAGTGAGTTGCATAGATACGATGGTAGGGTTGTTGATGCATCAACACGAAGGAAGGTGCCTAAGAAGAATAAGGAGAAGAAGCGCTCTCGAGATATTGGACATCAGTCAGAGGCAAATTTAGGGGAGGATGGGTTAGAGGCTCCTACTGTAGTTGCTCGTTCGTCATCACGGGCGTCTGGTTCCCATGGTGGGAACCAGGGTGCTGCATCAACAGTGGTCTCGGCTGAGTTTGATGAGGACGATAATGATGAGGATATCGAGGTCCCTCCACCTACGCGTGGACATGGACGAGTGCCGTCTCGTACGGCAACATCACGTCCTGCTATGTATAGGGACCGAGCTGGGCGATTCGTACCACCTGCTCGTGAGGAGACAGAGAGCTCGGGGACTGGACGGAGTAGGGAAGAACGTTCGAGTGGTCCTCCACCGTGGGAGCTTGTTGGTGAGTGTCCTGGTGGACCTACTTATGTTTGGATCGGATGTTTGCACACTCATGATTAAAACATCGAGGGTAGATAATGAAATCCATAAGTTCATGATGATAATGAAATCCATAATGAAATCCATAAGTTCATGATGATAATGAAATCCATAATGAAATCCATAAGTTCATAATGACACTAGGGCCATTTAAAATACAACTAGAAAAACAACAACATATAAATAGAGCATCGCAACACTATGCATTGCTCCTACCCCCTACCCCTTCCCCTAGCTCTTCGGGCGTCTCTCTGCCTGGCTCGCTGCCGACCACCAAGACTCGCAAACAAATTTTGTCCAACCTCGAGAATAGCTCCCATCCCGCCACATTAGGATTTGCTAGCCCATGCCAAAGTGGATGCAGAGGGGGTATGGGAAACTGATCCTGGTGGTTGTTCACATAGTGCAGTGAGTGATAAGAACATGGTTGGTGGCAAAGTACCTGGGTCCGCATCAATAGGCAATACAGTATAGGCATCATCGTAGCGGTTGGGTAGTGGACGGTTTGCATTATTGACATCAAACACCTGGTATGTGAAGACCATGACTGCGATGTTGTAGATGGTTGCAAACACGAACAAGTCCTCAGAACCATCCATCGCCCCATTAGTGCTACACCCGCCTAGAGCCAATTGATGCGGTCAATGTGAGCTAGTGGACCACCATTATACAAGTTCTCGTACTTCCAGAAATGTTGTTGGATTTCTTGGACAATCGTCGATCTCATGAGCAGATAGTGACTATCATCCCCATAAATACAATGAGAAAGTGCCCTAAAACCACAATGGCCGTCTGGACTAGGGTTGAAATCGCCTACCAGCAAAGGTCGAACAAACTCTGGAAAAAGCTCATCGATGTAAGGGTAAGAATATTGCCCTGGGGGGCTCTGGGATGAGTAATCTACAAAAATATACCAAACAGTCAAAATTACTTGGACAAAATTTACAAACATAAACCAATTACTACCCGATGGACTATAATATTTAACCAATTACTCACATGTATCATGCTCGTCGGATTCACCTCCACTCGATCGGGATCTGCCTCCACTCGATCGGGATCTTCCTCCACTCGATCGCCCCCTGCCTCCACTCGAACCAGGCCCAGTACTCCTCGAACGAGACCGCTCATAATATGAACGAATGCGACTGGTGCTTGTTCGAGGCCGTCCTCTCGGATTCTCATTCACTTCCGGTTCCCTCACATTGTCCTCTACTGGGTGAAGCCCATAGAATAGGGCATCTCTTGCTTGTCTCACTGCTTCAGGACCTCGTTCTTCCACCTCAACAGTAAGACGCCTAAAGTGTTCTCGTTGAAGCTCAATTTCATCATTGACTTGTTGTTGACGTGGGGGGTTTTTATAATCCAAAAGGCCGGAACCTGGCCGGGCCGAAGGAAATCGGTGGCCGGAGCCTGGCCGGGCCGAAAATATTTTTCGGCTCAGCCTGGCTCCGGCCACCGATTTCCGTCGGCCCGGCCAGGTTCCGGCCACCGGAAATTTTCGGCCCACCCTCTGTTGCAAATCGTCTGAAAATTGTTCGAAACTACAAAAAAATTGACGCACCTGCTTAGTGATGATTCATGGATGCGTGTCCGCAGTTTATGTCGAGGATGGGCTTTCCCGATGGTTTTCCGGCGACTTTTCCGGCGAGCGTCGATTTTTTCTGATTCAATACGTTTTCTGAAAGTTGAATATGTTGTAGATTGTGAAACTTCTTAACCAAAGATGTATATATATATATATATATATTAGTTGGCGGCAAATAGCAATTTTTTTGGCGGCAAATAGCAAGCCCCATTTTAAAAGGCTTTAATAGAGATGAAAAGAGCGTCAATGTACAACAAAGATATTCATAGGTTGCTCAATTACTTGGTGGAAGCCAACAATCTAAACTTCCGTTGTAGGCACTTCGTAACCGCCCGTAGTCTGGAATTGTGCTAGGCCAGAAAATGACTTTAGGTTGTTGCAGCAGTTCCTCGTCTTGATGATAAGCAGCACGCTCCGACTTTTTATCCTGATAACCGAGGAACTCCAACTCCCATCTTCTCAAAATCACAGGTCAAATTAGCAATCGATTAGCTACGAGAATGACAGCACCGCATAAACACAATTTCGGATCTCTCCGGATGCAAACCGATTACTCCATCAAGCCGCCACCCCAAGGCCTCCGTCTCGCAACTCGCTCCGATGCACCTTAAATTCTCCACACATACGACTTCATGTAGTCTCTTCCAATTCGTTCTTCCTTTATGTTGTTCCACCCTCCAAACACTCAAACGGTGCCCGTCACTCCATCTCCATTGGCGGTGAATTACGTGCACACAGCCGTTTGAGGCCCAAGGGCCGTAGTAGTTATCCCAATGATAGTCGGACTGGTAAGAATCAGGGCAATGTATTAATGTTGGAAGAGTGGTATGGTCTAGGCAGAAAGGATCCAACTTGGCAACTCTCCCCCGGCGATTCAACCAGTACAATTTGTCATTGAGCGAGAGCACCCGTTCACGGCCGTGATTTATACATCACCTTAAATCCTCGTGAACAGGGAGAACCAATTTCGTCCATCTGCCAGATCTGGAACAGAACACCTCTACTGGCATTGTATCAGCTGATTTCCACAATTTGTACATTCGTACCACCCGGAATCGACGGTACCCAAAATGACAGGGGAACAGAGCTTCACCATCGGGGACAAAATCTGGAGCAGGGGGATTACTGCAGGGCTGACACACTAATTTCACAATCGAGCTACTGTTAGAATGTGGTATAAGATCCAGCAGAACCTTCTCCCAACAACTCGAGTTATTGGGATCAACTGGTTCTTGACATGGTATCAGAGCCTCGAACCAAAAGGTCATGTGTTCGAATCTCCACGACCCCCAATATCAATATTGACCGTTGTCTTTCAAGCACATGGTATGGTAGGCCTGTGCAAACTTCAAGCCCATGGGTTGACTTTCGTTTGAGGGGGCGTGTTAGAATGTGGTATAAGATCCAGCAGAACCTTCTCCCAAAAACTCGAGTTATTGGGATCAACTGGTTCTTGACAGCTACAGCGGGCCGACTCTTTAGGCGCTAAAGGCAAGGCGACCCATTGCTTGGTGAACGGATTGCAGATCAGGTACGTTGTGTGCAATTGGTCGCCGATTTTCCCCTGAGGGAAACCGAGTAAGAGCAAGTCCTTGGCCGAATCGAGGACGGCGAACTTGGATCGATGTGGCTAGGCAAGGGGAGGAAGCTCAGGATCAATTCACGGAGCTCGGAGGGAGTCAGAGGAGGGGGTTTGGGTTCGCCGGCGAAGGATATCGGGTGGTGGGAAAGGAATCGGGGGGAGAAGTAGGGAGCGGGGAGTAGGGAGTTCCACAGCTTGCAGACGGGTTTGCACCGGACGGCGGATCTAGGGTCCGGGAGCCGAATAAGCACTTCCAAGAGGAGATCGACATCAAGTTTGCTGAACAGAGAGGAGGTGGAGGTAATTGGTTTCCTTTTGCGGTAGTAAACCTGGGTCGCCATTGCTAGCTGCGAGTAGACGAGGAGGAGGTGGAGTTTTGGGAACAAAAAGCAGAGCCTGTCGCCGGAGTAAGACAGCAGTCCTCTGTAATTAAAGGGCGATTGGCGGCTGCCTCTTTACCTTTTCCGAGGCGGAAAATCGTTTGGGACTTTGGGCCCAGACGTTGGGGTAATTAGGGCTCAAGTTAGGGTGCATAGCCATGAGTTATGCACCCATCAATAACCAAATATGGACCCTTCATTTAGAAAATCCAGATTTAAAGATGGAGAATTAAAGATTATTTTTATTTTCACTAGTTTTCTTAATTGACTCATGTTTTTTTCGTTTTAACTCGGATTTTAATTTTTTTTGCACAGATGGAACGAGTTCATCGTGCTCTACAAAATGAGATCAATTTTCGATATTTTTTGAGGAAAAAAATTCTGGCCTCTCGGTACCAACTGCATACCATATGGTATCTTCTTCATTTTTAATTCGTTTTTGAAAACGTTTGCACAGCAGGGACTAATTCATCATGATCTAGTGGATCTACAAATTTCTGGGTGAACAAATTACAAGACCAAAACATACCACACAATACCATACAATATCACCATGATACGGGGTGGTATCTTATGGTATACAATGTTAAAAGTCGTAAATGACAATTAATATACTTCTACTATCATGTATTCAACCATCCTACAGTTTTGGTTTGTGTCATACCACCATGGTACGCTTTTCAAACCATAGGTATGCTCTTATTTCAATACCAGTCAATACCATATGGTATAGCCTGGTAAAAAATGGCTCAATTTTTTTTGTTCAAAAAATATAACAAAGTGGATATCATTTTGAAGAGCACAATTAATCTGATCTAACTGTGCAAAAAAATTAAATTTCGACTTAAAACGAGTGAGAAATCTTCCGTCAAAGATTAAGGAGGGGAAAATTAAAGGCTTTCCAGGAGAGAGAGGATGCTGATGTCATGCTGATGTGGGCGGGTTACTCATAGTTACTCACCATAAGGTTACTGACCTGATTCCGGTAATTAGTTAGTGGTTCATATCTTTATGACTTCGGTTTTTTTGCTTTTTAGACTTTCGGGCCTAGCCCAACTCTATTGTCATCAAGGTTGTCAAACCGGGTTAAGTCGTCTAGCCGGTTCGACAAGGGGTTTGAGGTTTAATGGTCTGATCGGGGTTCAATCGGATTAAGCCGGTTTTAATAGAATAGGTGAATAATGGATATAGGAATCCATTTTTGTCACAAATTTTGGACTTTTTGGCCCAAACAAACCCATTACATTAGCCCAACAAAACCCCTAATTATTTTTTGGCCCAATCAAACCCTAAGCCCAACTACCCAACAAACATCCATCTCCCTAAATATCATAAGCAGCAGCCGCCTATACACACCCACAAAATAAGAATCTGATTCTCCTTCCCTATTCTTCCCTTTTCCTACTGCTCTGTACTTCTTCCTCAATCCTCTGTGTTCTCTTCCTTCTTCCTCTAATTCAATCTCAAATCGCCGAGAAGGATCTAGTGTGTTACAGAGGGAGGGAGGGAGGGAGGGAGGGAGAGAGAGAGCGACTCAACACCTGCAAAATAGAAGGAGCCGTTGTTGGAGCTGGGAGCGAACGGCGAGGTAGGTTCTCGGTGGTCGGCAGAGGTGTGGATCGAGCTGGCGGATGGAGGAGCCGATTTGGGAGGCTGTTCCAAAACCCTCCAAAATGTCGTCGTTTCATCACTAGCCGGTAGCCGGATAAGCCGGTCAGACCCAAGGGTTTGACCGATTTTGACCGACTTTGACCGGTTGCCGGCTAGCTCAAAATATGGCTGGTGCTGGCCCTTTTTGTGTCCGGTTCCGACCCAACCCGGTCGAACCGGCCGGTTAGAGCCGGGTTTGACAACCATGATTGTCATTTGAATTTCCCCACCCTTACGTATACCGATTATTTATCCGTCGTGGAGTAACCTTGGCCCAATTGGACGGTTTAAACGCTTTATTTATTTACTAGCATTATACCCGGCCCGACCGCCGGGTGATTTTAATATAATTAAATATATTAAGAGAGATAATAGGAATGTACCTGGTTTACAAATCCGATCAAATCATCGTATTGTATATGATTGGGGTTTTGGTATGTTTTTGGGGCTTAGGATAGGGTTTGTAACCATTGGTTACTGACCTATGAGTAACTAAATCTGGACCTTTAGATTTAAGTGGGTCCAGAAAATTCAGATATAAGGATTGTCAATTAAAGACATTTTATTTTCCCTAGTTTTCTTAATTGGCTTTTATCTTCTTCGTTCTAACTCGGATTTAATTTTTTTTTTTTTTTTGCATAGATGAAACGAGTTCGTTGTGCTCTACAAAATGAGATCAATATTCAATATATTTCGAGAAATATTTTTTACCAACTACATACCATATGGTAACTTCTTCGTTTTTAAGACATTTTTTAAAACGTTTGCTCAGAGTTCATCATGATCTATTGGATCTATGAATTTCTGGGTGAAAAAAATATTGGATAAAAATTACCATACTTTACCATTATGGTATGTGGATGGTAACTTGTGGTAACTTGTAGTAAACAATTATGAAAGTCGTAAATGACAGTTGTATACTCTATTATTATTATTATTATGTATTCAACCTTCTTACCATATTGGTATGTTCATACCATCATTGTACGCTTTCTTACCATATGATATTAAATAGGAGCATACCATATGGTAATGACTAGTAAAAAATTATTCAAATTTTTTTTGTACTAAAAATATATCAAAGTGGAAATCATTTTAAAGAAAACATTTAATCTGATTTATCTGTGCAAAAAAAATTAAATTAAATTTCGACTTAAAACGAGAGAGAAATCGTCTGTTAAAGATTAAAAAGGAATAGATAAAAGACTTTCTAGAAGAGAGAGGATACTGATGTCATGCTGATGTGGACATGTTACTCATGGTTAATGACTATAGAGTTACTGACCTGATCCGTTCCCGCAAGTGGAGGTTTTAAATTGGAATCCAAGAAAATTATTAATCAAGTTGGTTTGTACGTTCAAATTATTTTGGATATTTAAATTTAAGTAATTTCCTTGCATCTTCTCCAAAAATAAAATTTTGTATGTTCATATTAGTTTGTGTATCTATTGACATTAACCAATATACTCAAATCAATTATCTTATACAACGTACACTATAAAATTCAAGAGTATACAAACGTACAAATCAAATATTTCTTATTATAAAAAGCCATTACTTATGAGAAAGTGTCGGCTTTAACAAACAGCAAAAAATTATAAACTCCCATTTAAAGAAAAAAACTTAAGGGAAAATTTTAATACAATAAATATTTAACATAAAATAAATAATATTTCAAAAAAGATGAAATGTCGTGAAAAGTGAAAAGTGAAAACGGAAAATAAAAATAAAAAATAAATATAATTACCGTGGATCAAGGTTGTCAAACCGGTTTATGTCAGTGTGCCGGTTTAACAAGTGGAATGGTTTAACCGGTGGCACATACCGGTTTGTGTCGGTTCATGCCGGTCAATATTACAAATAAAATTATAAATACTCATATTTAAACATGACATTTAACGTCAATACCTAAACATTTATACTTGAATCAAACAAATAACATCAATATTTAACCTTTATACTCATAAAATAAATAATAAAATAATTTTTATCAATTAAATTCTCTAAAATAAAGTCATTTTACTTAGAGATTCGTATATCGATCATGCCAGTCATACCGATGGTGTCACGCCGGTTTTATGACCGGTATCGGTTGAACCCGGTACAACCGATGGCACGCCGGCCGGCGTGACAACCATGCCGTGGATTAAGGAGAAGCCTTTTAAGGTTGGCGTGGATAGGATTTATCAGTTCTCGATGGTATGAACATACCATAGGAAATTTGCTCTCAAAGCCTTTTAATATATTCTAAGATTTATTTATTATTATCAGTTCTCGATGATTGTCGGCTATGCCAGTCCATAAATCTACAAGTATATAGATAGCGAAATATTTTTTCTGCACCCCGTTCAAATTTTCCTGCAACGAGAGTGAAAGTAAGAAGTGTACTTTTGTCTTCGCAATGATCTATTTGTTTCTCATTTATTCTTAAAAAAATACACATACTAGGATTTGAACAGTGGTCATTTTCAACTATGATAAGAATCTTAACCAATCATACTACATAGACTAGTTGTATTATCTTAAATTAAAAAATATATCTAAAGCTAAAATTAAAAAATCACAGAACTTTTCAACGGTTAGCTAAGATCGCTAAATCTTCGCTTAGTACTTATTGGTGTTTTGATACTTGGATTTTCATATTTAATTATTTTAATTATACTTTAATACTTAATTCAAAATTTTATTTATCTCATAAATAGACGATAACTTTAAAATCATAGACCAAATATCATTGGTTCAATATTACATATCGAATTGCAATATCGAATGTGTCGAAGCGATGTTGAACTCCTAAATTAGTATTAGTTTATAGAACTACTATCTAATTCATATCTTTCTGCAAACTATATGGGGACGGGTTCTTTGAATGTTTTTAGCTCGGTTAACTGTTAAGTTTTCAACATCTTCCTAATCCGACAACATGATGGATCCAACAATCATTAGAAGAGGTTGAGTTTAATAGATTGCTTTATTTCATCTTTTTATGTATTAAAATGAATTTGTAGAGCAAGGACATGTCTACATATACACTCTACACAATATATACTATTGGCACGATAAAATTGTCGTCTCATTTCAAATTTCCTACAACGAGAGCAAAAGTATGAATACCATTTTTGTCTTCGCCATTATTTATCTTTATTTTGTATAGAAATAGACAAGTATTGGGATTTGAACTAATGTATCTTCAAACACAGAGAAAAAAGTCATAACCATGATTTCAATTCGAGTATGACTCTGTTGGTCAAACCAATTCTATCTAAACCTGAGTATCTCAGCGGGTGCCGAAGGCCCAGTTGGTTGTCTACTTAGGTTGGGTCAAAGTCGAGTTTGTCTATCTTAATGGGAAATCCAACCAATTTAACCAACTGATTCGAGCGCCAACCACTTCAAAATGATGTTGTTTTCAACCATTTGTATACGTAGCTACACTGTCATGTCATCCTTTTACTTATCACAGAACCCTACAACATGAAACATCACAGACCATGTTCGACTATCACATCGTCTCTTCTTCTTACTTTAGATTTGAGAGCCTACAATACACGAACCAACCATCTCAAAATCTATCATAATCCCGCAATAACAAATTTCATTTTTCTCCAGCTGCACAGTTATAGAGCCGGTCGACCTCATCTCATACAATCGTATTCATATCGTATTCATATCTTTGTGTAAACTATATGGGACTGGTTCTTTGAACATTTTAGTTCGGCTAACAGACAAATTTTAAACCTTTTCCTATTCTGACATGATTAGATCCAACAATCATTAGGAGTTTAATAAGTTGGTTCATTTCACCTTTTTCAATGTTCTAATGAATTTGTAGGGAAAAGACATGTCTTTATATACACTCTACACAATATATAATACTAAAATGAGAAAATTGTTGTCTCATTTCAAATTTCCTACAACAGAAACGAAAGTAGAATTATATTTTTACTTCATAATTATTTTACAGAAACTACAAACTTCCAAAATCCTGAAATTGTTGCTCAAACTAAAAATCAGAGCATCGAAAAACAATGTTTGCAAATTTTATTTCATATATCACTTATTTGAGAGATTTTTCTCTATATAAACCAAGTAAAATGAAACAAGTATAGCCAAACCAACAGCTTTGGCTAGAAGACGATGACCTACTTCTTCGTGGGAGAAAGAAATACATGTGGTACTGTCAGAGATCTGGAGAGCAAAGACGAAAAGGATACACTACGAGTTCGTGAATGAGTACTGTGAAATAGATTATCAAATTTTATTTCATATATCACTTATTTGAGAGATTTTTCTCTATATAAATCAAGTAAAATGAAACAAGTTATAGCCAAACCAACAGCTTTGGCTAGAAGACGATGACCTGCTTCTTTGTGGGAGAAAGAGATACATGCGGTACTGTTAGAGATCTGGAGAGCAAAGACGAAAAGGATACACTACGAGTTCGTGAATGAGTACTGTGAAATAGATCATTAAATCACAGGCTTGGGGCTGAATAAAATGATAGGAGGTTCGTTAGATAGCCGATGATATAGAATTTGCCAATTTGGTACATCTACAGGAGATCTCCAGGGTCGGCTTAGGAAACAAAGAATCGAAGTGCAAGAAAAAAATATAGAATCTTTTATTAACAACTAACTGAGTGCATGAGGGTGGATAAACTATGCATTCATTTCTCTTTTATTTTTTAAAAAATGAAAACTAAATAGTATCGTAAAAGTTTTTGGGTTTATATTCACCTTTTGAAGTTTGTTCTTTTTTGATGCTAATCAGATTATTTAAAGCTATTATTCTACTAAAATGATTTTATTTTGTCCACTGCATTGATGTAATATTTTGACCAAAACATGTTAGTAAGTCAAATGATATATTAATTAAAATAATATAATATTCACGCTCTTTCGGCGCAGTCAAATTATAATTCTTGAAGAGTATAAATCTGTCAAGTCAATTCTGTTAACAAAGAGACTACTGGAAGAACTCGTCTTCCATCACATTTTGTCTTCCCTCGCAAACACCCCATGCTCAATTTCCACTTGGTCGTTACTCATTAATTTCACTTCTAACATGCATCGCCACCATAGGAGTGTGACCTTCATCGCGTGACGAATACATGTTGTTGGAGTGCATTTTAGGAGCTCGAAGGGGGATAACAGATAGAGAAACAAATATAGATAGTCCGGTCGAGGAAGAATATTATTCATATGTAGATGAGATTTTATATAATTTATAAATATATGAACAATATAATAATTTTTTCATATATCCTGGCAAAAGCGGACTAAAACAATTAGACTAGTAACCCTCAACACACTTAATCCACTGGACCAACGGGCTAAACCAGGTTGGCAACCTTTGATACTTGAACTCCATATATTCTAAAAATTTTGGGTTCCAATTTTTATGATTGAGTCAAATCTAGCAATAATTGTGGACTTTTCAGAGAGTAGTTGAAATTCAAACGTCGGTCTTCAAAGTTCTTTCGCGACAGACAAGTTTTTGCGTTTAATTATTGTTAGGTCGAAAGAAGAGAAAGCGGGACAAATGGAGGATGAGATTGTGACTATTAATTATTGTGAGTTGCAGATGGAGAAGATAAGCCATAAAAGGGATTAAATTTAATTTGATAATACGTATATACTATGGACAATTTTACAATGCTATATAGAATTAGTGCTATAGGTTTTTGTCTTTATGGTACAATTTGAAATTGCACATTTAACGTTGTGGTACAATTTCATATTTTACCTATACTATTTGTACAAATTCTTTTATGGTACAACTTAAACTTGTAACTTTATGTGATGGTACAACTTCAAGTTGTATCATAACATAATGATTCAAATTCCTTTATGGTACAACCGAAACTTATACATTTAATGTTATGGTACAACTTCAAGTTATACATTAAAGCACCAATGCTAGAAGTGCTCATATACTATATATATTACAAGGGCATGTTTGAGGTGAAAAATAAAAGGAATATATTTGAGAAAAATGGATAATAGAGTGACAATTTATGCTATTAACTCCACATGAAAGTCAAAGATTGTATTGATAGAGTAGAATTTAAGGTTTTATAATGTTGAATTTTCGTAACTTTTGTACGTGCATTAGTATCTAACACTTAACAGCCTCGACTTATTCTTCAATCAAGCCTATACATTAAATTCTAATAATTATATAATAAGCATTATGTTTTCGTGTTCTTCCACATTTGAGATTTCTAGGCATAATCTTTTCGTTATTCTCTAAATTTTTTATATACCTTCAATTCCTACCATTCTAGATAACATATATTTTCTTTCAAATCCAACTTCATATACGATAATAAAAAGTCCACAAATTTCTTATAAGATATGAAAAAAATACACAACAGTAAACTAGGAGGACCTGATAAAAAAGTACATAATAACTTATTATCGGTAATGTCATAATCAGCAAATACCATAAAGATTACTATGAAATAATGAATGAACTATTTCAGAAACTTCAACTTATTTAAAAATATGAAGAGATTTATCAAAATAAAATAAAATTGATCTGACCAACGAATCGGATTAATATTTTAAATATAATTATAGATTAACCAATATTAATGATAAAGCGAAACTCATTCGACCAAGGGCCGAGTAAAAGCTAGTAAACTTAATAAAATCATAAACTTGTCCGAAATTGAGCATATACTGCATGTCTTATCCGCAAGTTAAAAGCTAGCTTATTGGATATTCTATAGGGGAGCGGATACTATAACAACACCCTTAGTGTTGTTATTGTAACAACAAGATTCATTAAGGGTAAAAGAATAAATTACATATAATAATAATAATAATAATAATAATAATAAAATTTCAATTAAAATTCACAGCCCTACCTTCTAAACCCACGGCCAGAGTGTCTCCTATGCTGTCCTCCAATTCCCTGCCGGCGTCACCCCTCCCCACATCCACCGTCGCGCCCCCGAGCTCCGAAGACCTCCCCTGCCGTCTTCGAGACTTGGATTTCGTGATCCGGTCAGATATCGTTGAGGTCATAGCTAGAGGTGGACATCGGTCCGGTATGGACCGGATTAGACCAAACTCAGGATAACCACGATTCAATAGTGAAAGATATCTTTGGACCAAAGATCAAACCAATAATGCATTCGGTCTGCTTTGGTCCGGTCCAAACGTAAATTTGGTCCATTTTTCTTCAGTATTTTTAAAATTCATAGGACCAAGGATCGAACCATATTATATTCGATTCGGTGTGGTCCGGTATGGACCAACCCATTGCCCACCCCTAGTCATAATCATGTCGTCCTAGATCTAAACCTTACGAGTGGAGTCGCTATGTGTGGCGCGGTGATTGAGGCAACTCTTGCGATGGAAACTTATATCTCTTTCCCGCCGTTGCCTAACTCCTAGCCGCTGGCTTAGGATAGGGTGAGTAACCCTTTGTTACTCACCCGTGAGTAACCACATAGGGACCGTCGATCTTGGCGGGACGGATCTTGTGGCTGTGATTGATGCGGTGTTTTTTGTCCACGGTCAGGGGCATTTTTGTCCGATATTTTATATTTGAATTAAATGACTTTCCCTCTTTGTCCGTTGCAAATCTTTCTGTGCGCGAGTTGGATTCGGATTTTGGAGAGAGAAAGGGGAGCTGAGAAATAAGGACGGCGATTCTCCATTGTTGATCGACGGCGATAGAAACTGCGAGCAGCAGCTTCGAATCGAGCTTTCTGATTCTCCATAATTGATCGACGTGTGCGCGAGTTGGATTCGGTTTTTGTAGAGAGAAATTGCGAGCAGCGGCTGCGAAACAGGGGACGGCGAATCTTTTCTGATTCTCCATAATTGATCGACGACGAGGTTAGATATTAGTTTTTTTTATTCTTTCTGTTTAGCTAATCGAGTTTTCTGTTGATCTCTGGTTTCGTTGGAGGTTTTTCATTGCTGCTAGTCGAGCTTGTTTATGTTTAGCTAATCGAGCTTGTTCATGTGTTATGTTCTTTGTGTTTTGGTGTTTTGGCAGTATTCTGGTGAGATGAGTAACGTAAATTGTGGCGATGTTGTTCCAATTGATAGATCTGGTTCTTCAACCAGCGTTGTAGGATCTGGTTCTTCATCTAGTGCTGTTGGAACTGCTTCTTCATCTATGGATCTTGGATTTGATCATTCAGCTAACTCTGGTGAATCAGGAGGTAAGATATGCAAATTTTTTTGTTTATTGAAGTTTGTATAGTGTCGTAATTTCATTTTACTATGCCTTATCATGTGGTAATTGATTTTATAGTACATTACCATGTGGTAAAATGTGGTAATTAGGAAGTTAAATGTGATGTTTCTGTGTGATAATTGATTTTACCATGCCATACCATATGGTATAGTGTGGTAATTTGATTTTACCATGCCTTATCATGTGGTAATTGAATTTACAGTACATTACCATGTGGTAAAATGTGGTAGTTAGGAAGTTAAACTTGAGGATTCTGTGTGATAGTTGATTTTACCATGCCATACCATATGGTATAGTGTGGTAATTTGATTTTACCATGCCATACCATGTGGTATAGTGTGGTAGTTTGATTTTACCATGCCATACCATATGGTATAGGGTGGTAATTTGATTTTACCATGCCTTATCATGTGGTAATTGATTTTACAGTACATTACCATGTGGTAAAATGTGGTAATTAGGAAGTTAAATGTGAGGGTTCTGTGTGATAATTGATTTTACCATGGCATACCATGTGGTGTAGTGTTGTAGTTTGATTTTACCATGCCATACTATGGTGGTAACTCTTGTATCATGGGTGTAATTATTGGTATACATTGATATTTCATACTGTTGTGGTGTGGAATCCATTTAATATGTTGTTTCATAATGTTTGTAGGTTTCAATGGTATAGATCCTACTGTTCGTGATTATTGGAAGGACTTAGAGTTCAATACACCAGATGATGCATATAATTTTTATGTTGATTATGGGAATCATGAAGGTTTTGGTGTGAGGATTTATAACCAATCAGCGTGTCCGAAGCTCAATGGTGGTTCTTCAGCTGTATATTATATCAAGTATTGTTGCAATAAGGAAGGTTGGAAAAGAGGTAGCGAGAACAACCATGACATGATTCCTGAGTCTCTGCGTCACTATCTGAGATCCAGCAGACGAATGGCTCCTGTGTATAAGATGCTGGCAGAGGTGAATGATGCTGCTGGTATTGGTGTGACTTCTTCGTATAATGCAATTAGTAGGGCTGGTGGTGGTCGGAAGTTTGTTGGGTTCACAAAGAATGATTTGAAGAACCATCTGCGAACGGTTAGGACGTCATCAATGGAGTATGGTGATGCGACTGCATTGCTTGAGTACTTTAGACGTCAAGCACAGCTGGATCCTGGGTTCTTTCATGAGGTGGAGGTTGATGTTGAAGAGAACATTGCTAGTATTTTTTGGGCAGATGGGAAGATGAGGATGGATTATCATTATTTTGGTGATTCAATTAGTTTTGATACTACTTACCGGACTAACAAAGAGTATCGGCCACTAGGTATGTTTTCTAGTTTGTTGTTTATTATTGTGTTTGTTAGTTTGTATGAGTATTATTATTATCATTCTGTATCATGTTTTTTTTTGTTCTTAAATGTATTTTACCATATGGTATGTGTTGGTAACAAGGTTATTTGAGGTGGTTTTTGTTCTTAAAAGTATTTTACCATATGGTATGTGTTGGTAACAAGGTTATTTGAGGTGGTTTTTGTGCTTAAAAGTCTTTTACCATATGGTATGTGTTGGTAACAATGTTATTTGAGGTGGTTTTTGTTCTTAAAAGTATTTTACCATATGGTATGTGTTGGTAACAAGGTTATTTGAGGTGGTTTTTGTGCTTAAAAGTCTTTTACCATATGGTATGTGTTGGTAACAAGGTTATTTGTGGTGTTTTTTGGTATGATCTGTAAGCATCAAATTAAGGGATATGATATGTTGTGGTCTACAACGTGCAATCTGAAGTTCCAGCACATTCCTAGCAGTTTGATTTTGAAGCGGTGGACAAGGGCAGCGAAAACTGGAGGGAACTTTTCTTTTGAAGTTCCGTCTACTGATAGTCCATCGAAATACCGTTCTCGTCTTTTCAATCTGTCAGCTGTTTCTGCATCAATGATCAGCAGGGTTGCATTGGATGATGATTTGTATAAATCAGCCATGGCCTTCATGACTGATTTGATCAAAAAGTGTGAAGCCCTATCGATTACTGAACCTGCTGGAACAAGCACGTCTTCTAACGGTGACAGTAAGTTTTTTTTAATTGTTTAGAGTTTGTTTTTGTTTTTGTTATCTGTCATTGATTGTAGTTTGTTTTTGTTATCTTGGTATAGATGATGTACCGGTCCAAAAAGTGAAGGGGTTTAAGCCTAAAAAAGATTCATTCAAGCCTTCGAAACGACCAATTCCAGCTGCGGAGGCTGCAAGGGCTGTAAGCAAGAAGAAGAGAAAAACTAGCAGGCTTGAGGAGGAGAATTTGAAGGCTGTTGAAGAAAGTTTAAGGCTGAAGCTGTAATAGTTTTCTTAGAGGATTATCTGAATGAATGGTTGATGCTGGTTGAGTTGTTGAAGCTATTTTGTTCTTTTGGATGGGTTTTTGGTTTTGTTGGATTAATTTTACAATGTTATACCATGTGGTATAATGTGGTAATTTGATTTTATCATGTCAATCCAGGTGGTAAAATGTGCTAGTTTGGAAGTTGAATGTGAAGGTTCTGTTTTATAATTGATTTTACCATATGGTATAGTGTGGTAATTTGATTTTACCATGTGGTAATGTGTGGTAATTGATTTTACCATGTGGTAAAATATGATATTTTGGATGTGGCATGTGTGGTAATTGATTTTACAGTACATTACCATGTGGTAAAATGTGGTAATTAGGAAGTTAAATGTGAGGGTTCTGTGTGATAATTAATTTTACCATGCCATACCATATGGTATAGTGTGGTAATTTGATTTTACCTTGCCATAGCATATGGTATAGTGTTGTAATTTATTTTTACCATGCCATACCATGTGGTAAAATATGGTTTTTTGGAAGTGGTATGTGTGGTAATTGATTTTACAGTGCATTACCATGTGGTAAAATGTGGTAACAAACTAAAACACAGCAGGACTTATGGTTTTTTTGCTATTTTACAACATGAAACCATAGTTTACCACACATTACCATATGGTAACGAAGCAAAACACAGCAGGACTTATGGTTTTTTGTTATTTTACAACATGCAATCATAATTTACCACACATTACCATATGGTAAAATGTGGTAATTTGGGAATTAAGAACACATGTTAAGTATTTGCTAACATAATAAAAAACAGAACATTTCTTTTAGTCATAATACAAACCATAATAAGTTGTTTCATACCATCCTACTAATTAAAATGAAGTGGCTACTGAACATTGTGAGTTTGTTCTCAAAAGCTTACTCATACCCTTCTACTACTTAACACAAATGATAATAGAATTTTCATTTCCTTCCTTTCAACTCTTTCTTCTTGTTCTTCATGTTGCAGTACTTTGTTGCTTCTTTCATGATCCTTTCCCGTTCAAGATTTTCTTCATCAAGAATGATGTCCAACATCAGGCACTCCCTTTCTTCATTTATGAGATCAATCCTCTTCCAATCTTTGGTCAGGGCACTGTTGTACTTACCTTCCCAGTGTCTCATCCACCTGATGACGTACATCCCACATGAAATTTGATCTGGTTGTGTAACCTTATCGAGCTTGAACCAGCTAAACCTCTCCCACCTTACTGTCTTGTCTGCAAACTGTGTCTTCATGTAGTTGATTGCGTACTGGACAACCCTCTCTGCCATTGATTTGTATGTTTTCTCAAAATCTTTGTGACGGAGACTGTCGAGCACTTCAAATCTCTCTGCTTTGATGTTGACACAAATCATGATGTAGTGCTTGTTATTACAGTAAGGGAAGAACCACTGCAAAATAATTTTACCACAGTATACCATATGGTAAGCAGGTGCCATATAAGTGATGAACAGTAAGTTAAGTTAAGAACAATTGCAAACTAATTTTACCACTATATACCATATGGTAACCACTGCAAAAATTGTGGTGAGATACTTACAAGGTTACATTCTGTGAAGCTGAGGTTTTTGGCCCATTCTTTGTTGGTGATGTCCAAGTCCACTTTGTTGTAGTAATCGTCTGGAGATAGTACATGATTGCCACTATCAATGTCCAGTTGGCAGTTACCCTGAAAGTTGTGGTTGTTATTATGTGTTTTATATATGTGTTGTCTAAGAACTTTTGACAGAATATGGGTGGGTTTACTTACTGCCAAAGATGTATCGAAGAACCACCTTGTGAATTTTCCTTTTTTTGCTTCATTCCTGTTCATTACATCTCCATACCAGCCGATGACATCAGATGTGATTTCACAGCCAATGTCAATTGACTGTACTGACTCCCTTTTCAGCATGAATGTTCCATCCTTCCTTTTAAACATTATCTCATCACTGTATACAAGCACATCACAACAGGACGGATGGTTTACTTTAATTTATCACATCAAACAATAGGTTACCACAACAAAACCATAGCTTACCACATCTTATCATATGGTAATAAGTAAAGCACACCAGCTTAGCACATCTTACCATATGGTAATAAGTAAAACACACCAGCTTACCACATTTTACCATATGGTAATAAGTAAAACACACCAGCTTACCACATTTTACCATATGGTAATAAGTAAAATAGAACAGGAGTTATGGTTTAATCCATTCTTTAACAACAAACCTTAGCTTACCACATCATACCATATGGTATTAAACTAAAACAAAACAGGACTTGTGCATTACTACATTTTGTAACATTAAACCATAGATTTATCTAATTTTACCATATCTTACCATATTTTACCATATGGTAACAAACTAGATCACTACAATAACATCATATAACAGTAGAAGTTTTAAGATGATGACTTACCTCTTGGCAAATTTCTTGTTTTTGCATCTTATGTACTCCAGGATGTTGCTGAACATATCATCAGGTGTTGTTTGTGTTGGTGTTGACCATTCAACTGGTGATTTTTGTGACTGTGGAGCAACTGGGTCGACAGCTGGAGAATTCAGGTCCTCTAGGTAAGCATCTATGCATTCACGGACTTCCTTGAGCTTCTCTTGGCTGTTTGTGTACAGATTTGACCATATAGCATATGACCTCGTCTGTGACTGAGTGCTTTGTGGCTGTTCTGGTGGTGGTGTTGCTCTTGCCTTCTTTTCATTTCCGTGTACATTCTTTATCACGATTCTTCTTTTGCGAGGCTCTGCTGGTTGATCGGTTGTTGTGTTGGTAGTCAACTTTGTTGGTGTTGTTGGTGTTTGACGGTTGAGAGGGCTGAGATCAAAGGATGGAATGTCGTCTTCCCTCGTCACTTTAGGCTTCTCAGCAGCTTCGGTTGTCAGTTTTGGAGCCTCTTCACGAACAACATCATCTGATACCGTCTTCTCGCTGTCAGTTTCTGCAGTCTTTTGTGCAGCTTGCCCTGTATTCCCTTCTTCTCTTGTTTCCTTATCAACTTCCATTGCATCTGCTGTTTTGGTAGCTCCTTTTTGTTCGGTTTCTTCTGCAGATGTCTATTCTGGAACTGCTTTCTGGGTGTCCTCTGTTGCAACTTCCCCTAGTGGATCTCCTTCTTTTGGGATGCTTTCTCTATTCACAGCTCCTGGAGCAGAATCATCTTGCTCCTTTTCTTTTGGCTTTGGTGTAGATGCAGCAAGATCGACTGTAGATGGTTGTGAATCATCTTCTTTCTATGTTTGCTCCTCGTTCTCCTCTTCGTTCTGGTCTATGTTTGTCTGTTTGAATATTTCATTGAGTGTTTTATTCAAACTGTCATGCATTTCTTCATCATTCTCTTCTTCATCATCTTCACACTGAGATTTTTCTCCTTCTGTGGGCTGAACATATTCATCACAGCTTTCTTTCGCAAGATTCTCCTTGTGTCTGATCAGATTCTCAATTTGGCTTTTGTACTGGTCTTTTATTGCTTTCATCATTGCCTTCATTGATGCTTCAACCAGTTTCATTGCATTCTCAGCCTGCATAATGGGAGTATGGTTAGTTACCATGGTGGTAATACATGGTATTGGCAATTATTATCACTATTCTGCATTTTTATAACATGAAACTATATCTTACCACACCTTACCATATGGTAACAAAGTAAAACAGAACAAGAATTATGGTTTCCTCCATTTTTATAACATGAATTCATTGCTTACCACACATTACCATATGGTAACGTATTAAAACACAACAGGACTTATGTTTTCCTCCATTTTTATAACGTGAAACCGTAGATTACCACACCTTACCATATGGTAACAAACTAAAACACAGCAGGACTTGTTGTTTTTTGTTTTTTTAAAACATGAAAGCATAGCTTACCACACATTACCATATGGTAACAAAGTAAGACAGAACAAGAATTATGGTTTCCTCCATTTTTATAACATGAAACCATTGTTTACCACACATTACCATATGGTAACGAAGTAAACCACAACAGGACTTATGTTTTGCTCCATTTTTATAACATGGAACCATAGCTTACCACACTTTACCATATGGTAACAAACTAAAACACAGGACTTACGCTTAGCATGTATTGGACAACTGTAATATAGATAATTTGTACTTACTTGGTTGACTGTTCTGATATTCTTCAAATCAAAGTTCAGTGATGATGACTGCTCGGGACTTTTATTTCTTTGTCTTTTCGGTGATTCATAGACTGGCTCATTCTCCTCTTCCTCATCAGCTGCGTCATCAGCTGCGTCATCAGCCTCATCATCAGCCTCATCGTCTTTAATGTTGGCAATCTTTTCGATCTCGTTCAACTGTTTTCCATTGTAGTAGCTCTTAATGTTCTCAAAGTTGCTATCAACATTGTAGCTTACTGTTGGTGTTCGAAGCTGGGTTGAGAATGCCATTTCGTCCAGTTTGTACATGAAGCATACCTTTTTATGCAGATAGTTGTATTAGTTTTTTCAAAGAGTATCATTTATATATAAAATATATGAGTAACAAGGTTGAAATGGCCAAGGGAATGGAGACTTACTGTAAGGAAGTGAAGATCTGCATTGACGTAGAGCTTTGATGATTTCAATCCTTCATTCATGTGGTTGAAGAAGTATTTGCACCAGTTGTAGCTGGTGAAATGTTTCTGTTCATCAGTCTTCAAGTACTCAAGCATGTTGAGTTCAGCCATAGGGGCTGAAGTTGGGCACAACAAGCCTCCGGTGACGAGCAGAAAGAATAATTGTAACCATCTCCTACTGTTGGTAACTGTAGAAAGATCTTTTTCTACCTGACTTAGCTTTACCCTTGGAGTGGATGCTCCATCTACTTCCAGTAGGGTTTCTACTGCATAATCTGCTGCATCGTCCCAAGAAATCGTGGGAGGTACAACTTCCCTATTCTCCATTGGCATACCATATACCCTATGAAAGTCGATTGGTGATATCTTCATGCGTGTCCCGTCAGGTAGCTTGAAAGATTGTTTCATTGGATTGTATTTGTTCATTACGAACAGTGCAAAATGGGTGTTTATCTTTGTCTGCTTGATTGATATTAAGCCTGCTAGGCCTAATGTCTCAAGTTTCTCTTTCTGGTCATCTTTTATAGTCCTTGCAATTGCAGATATTCTTGTTGGGCTGCACCTTGTGCGAAATTTTTTTCTTTGGTTTACCATAGTGTACCTGAATGTAGAAATTAGGAATAGTCTGTTAGCGTGCTTTTTATCATGATATACCATATGGTACCATAATGGTTTCCTACCATACCAAATCAAACCATATATTTATCTCATTTTACCATATGGTAATTACATCAAACCATGTCTTATAACATATTACCATATGGTAACGAAGTAAAACACAACAGGATGTATGTTTTCCTCCATTTTTATAGCATGAAACCATAGGTTACCACACATTACCATATAGTAACAAACTAAAACACAGCAGGACTTATGGTTTTTTGCTATTTTACAAGATGAAACCATAGCTTACCACACATTACCATATGGTAACAAACTAAAACACAGCAGGACTTATGGTTTTTTGCTATTTTACAAGATGAAACCATAGCTTACCACACATTACCATATGGTTAAACTAAAACACAGCAGGACTTATAGTTTTTTGCTATTTTACAACATGAAACCATAGTTTACCACACATTACCATATGGTAACGAAGCAAAACACAGCAGGACTTATGGTTTTTTGCTATTTTACAACATGAAACCATAGTTTACCACACATTACCATGTGGTAACGAAGCAAAACACAGCAGGACTTATGGTTTTTTGCTATTTTACAACATGAAACCATAGTTTACCACACATTACCATATGGTAACAAACTAAAACACAGCAGGACTTATGGTTTTTTGCTATTTTACAACATGCAATTATAACTTACCACACATTACCATATGGTAACGAACAAAACACAGCAGGACTTATGGTTTTTTGTTATTTTAGAACATGCAATCTTAATTTACCAGTCATTACCATATGGTAGTGAAGCAAAACACAACAGATTCTACATCAGTTCAGCAACTCATGGAGAGTGACTGCGATACTGTTCTATTGTTCTGTGGATGGATTTCGAAGAAAGAAGTGAGGTTTTACCTTGATATTTTGTGCGAAAACGATTTTTGAGCCTCGTTGAAGTTGGAAACTCTTCGTTTTTCGACGAAGAAGCGAGAACAGTGTATCGTTGAATGATTCTTCGAAATCCTTTGCGAAAATCGTTCGATTTGAAGTTTTTTCTGGAAGTTTTTGCTGCGATTTTGGTGAGAGAATTGAGAATCGGGAGGAAGAATGGAGAGTTAGAGAGCAGAGAGGGAAGTGGAACTGTCGCTTGAAAGGTGAGAGGAAGAAGGAGAGAAGGCGGGACGGTTGTCGCTGTCACGTCTGCAATTCAAATTGTCAGAGACGTGATTACATTTTTGCCCCCGCGTGTATTTTAACTGGCATGATCTGACGGCTGGGAAGATGGCGCGATGGACGGCCGGATCATCGGTTACTGACCGTTACTGATAGGTCGGTTACTGATAGGATCCGGACCCCTAGCCGCTGTCGCCTCTCCAAACCACTCAATGGCGGGAATTTGCTCCGTCGTCGAGGAATCTGCTCTTTGTCATATGGTTGTGGAACAACTCTCGTAGAAACTGCGGTGTCGGGAAATGCCATGAGCTGTCCGAAGCTTTGTCCGAGTATGATATGCCATGAGACTGCCGAGATTAGAGAAGTTAGATTCTCTATCGATTGGGCTTTTATTGTTGAACCATTTATTCAGCTTCAATCAAATCAAATTTTCGTTATAGGCCCTGATTTCTAACCCCAACTCCCACCTCTCATCTCCAAACCTCATTTGTTGGGCAAGTCGCCGGCTCTAAATTAAATTGTTGGTTCTTGTTCCATATAGATACGTACTTTAATTCCATTGATTCAAGTGGCGTTTCTTTATTATTTGCGGTGTTGCTCCATTTTAATGGGTTAAATGCATGGTTGGTCACCGAGATTATAAAAAACGTTCATGTTTGATCACCGGAAATATTTAAATCCAATTTTGGTCACTCAAAATTCACGCTCTGCTGATATTAAATTCGCGATTTTTGAATGCTTTGTAGAAAATTCGCGTTTTTGTGAACTTGCGCGGGAGCAATTTACACTAATTAGGTAACCTAAGGAAGGTGGCTGGCGCCGCCTGGCGCTAAGGAACCCTAGCTTGGCCAGGGCGTAGTGGACGACGTTGATCTGGGCGTAAAGCATCTGTCTTAGTGGAGATTGGAGGCAAGGTCGACCACTCCTTGATAGGGGTGAACAAACACACCTGCAAACCGACCCACCTGTCCAATCCGATCCAACCCACTCGTATTTATCGCTAAAACGAAGGTTTTGGGTTGAGTGAGGACTTTCTTTTGTACAACCCACCTCTTTTGGGTAGGGTTTGGATTTTGGATTACACAACCCGTAGAACCCAACCCAACCCGTGTTTCAATTATTGGTATGAGTTCGTATAAAAAAATATTTATGTCGTATATAGCCATAATTATGAGAAAATTAAGATATTTCGCCAGGTTTTTCTCTCATACTCTCCCTAATCTAATGCATTCTTCGGCTTAAAGTTTAGACATTAATTTAATATATCTATGATTCATGTAATCCGTTTTCTTGTGTACAATTTTAATAGAATAACATATTATGTATGTGTTCATTTATAACCTTTTTAGCCTAGTTCAACAAATGTCGTGAAAAAAACTAGACATAAGTTGAAGTAAATCAAATTTTATTATTCATAAAAAAATCAAATTTTATTAAAATACAAACAACATTTGTGAATTTTGATACCTTTCACCTCAGTTTATTCGTTAGAATTTTTAATTAGTTTTAAAATATTTTTATGGTGTGGAATACTTACATATTTTATGTTGTGTTGGATTTTTACATATAAATATCGCCAACCCAACCCAACCCAATTAGAAACAAATCGTAGGGTTTAAATTTTTTTGGGTGGGTTTGGGTTTAATATTTCCCAACCCGTAGTGCATGAATCGGGTGATTACAATGCCTAAACTCGGACCATCCGACCCATGTACACCCCTACTCCCTGATTGGGCTGGAACAAGATGAAATCGAGAGAGACCTAGTTAGGACAGGCCTTGTAAGCGAAGTAAGGGTAGCCGTTGATTAAGAAGGGGGAAAAGATGTTGGTATTGAAATGGAGGATCTGGGTGAGAGATCCAGTGAGATCTCGGCGGAACGCGTCATAGGAAGGTGGCTAGGAGAATTGGAGGATGACAGGGGAGTAATGGTCGGTCAGCATTGCCATCCTTGTTTCCATTAGAACAGGTGGAAAATATAAAAATTAAATTAAATTGATTTTATTATTTTTAAATTTACATGTCACACACTTAACGGTCAAATATAAAAGTTGACTGTCACATAAGCAAAAGTTAACGGAGCTGGACGGAGAGTGACCAAATTTGAACCATTTAACTAATTTGAGTGACCAAGATTGGATTTAAATATTTTTAGTAACGAACATAAACTTTTTTTGTAATCTCAATGACCAACTATACAATTAACCCCACTTTAATAGATGCAAAGTGGTAGAGATGGTTGAGGCTTTTATGGTGCCTTTTCAAGTTGATCTTTGGTGCTAGAGACAAGCCAATGACGCCTTGAGATGGCTGAGCCTTATTTGGTACCATTTCTAGTATGCATGATTTGCATTTTATGTTATGAGAAAGTAAACAAAAAATTCTAGAAACATTTGTAAAGCATATCGAAAACTTTCTAATATAAATCACAAATCTTTTAAAGCGTACCAGAAACATCATAAAAGCGAACTATAAATATTCTCAAGCATACCAAAAATCTCCTAAAACTTAACAAAAACTTCAAAAAGTATACCACAAATATTTCATAAGCGCACCATAAATCTCCTAATGTAAACCAGGAACACGGTAAAAAAACCACAAAAGCATACCAGAAACCTCCCAATGCATATCATAAATCACATAAAACAAACCACAAATATTTCATAACCACACCAAAAACCTCCAAATACAAATCACAAACACGGTAAAGCAAACCACAAAAAATAAGCCAGAAACGTTCTAATGCAAACCATAAATATATTAAAATAAACTCGAAACCCTGCAAAGCAAACCACAAAGTTTTGAAATCATACCGGAAACTTCTTAATGAAACCATAAACACGATAAAGCAAACCACAAAAGGAAACCAAAAACACGAGAAATCAAATCATAAATCCCATAATGCATACCATAATATTCGGTGGTCGTTGAGAGATCAACGAAGAGCAAGCCCCGATGGTTGTTATTGGTCGGATACCGACGTTGATAAGCATATTCTGGCCCCAATGACTAGATTCCGACGCCGATAAACATATTTTGACCACGATGATCGGATTTCAGCGACTCTGAGTATATTCCGACGACGTTGAGCATATTCTGGCGATGGTGGGAGGATTTCGTCAACAAATAGCATATTTCGGTGACCGACGACTGGATTCCGGCGACGAAATGTTGGGCAGAAAACAAAATGTCTATAAAATACAGTCTATGGTTTGGCCCTATATAGATGATCATGGATAGCTTTTGACCAAGTATTTGGTTGGCTGTCAATATCATGGTCAACTCTTTTCATCGTCGCGTTTTATTGACACTTGCTGATGTGGATATCACATATTTGATACACATAGTTAGTAGAAGTTTGTAATATCCCATAAATGTACTAAATGAGTTTGTAAAATTCGCTCTCGCAATACTATAGAGTCGACTCTTTATGTTTGTAATATCTATAATCATGCTTATGATTTATGTATATTAATTAATTAGCCAGATAACTTTCATAGAAGTCGTGGGTGCCAAATCTACTACATGGGTGGTTTGTTTGTAATAGGAATTATGGGCTACGGATAGGGTTAATAACCCTATGGTGTTATATAACTAAATCTGAACCCATCATTTTAAGTGGTACCAAATTTAACGGTTGGCAATTAAAGTCTTTTTATTTTCTTTAGTGTTTTGTATAGGCTTTTATCTTTTTGGTTCTAACTCGGATTTCATTTTTTTAAAAGATGGAACATGTTCGTTGTGCTCTACAAAATGATATCTATTTTCGATATACTTCGAGAAAAAAGTGAACTGGGAGGGGAGGATAGGTTGACTTAAGGTGTTGGTAGGTGAACTTTCAAGAGAGCATGACCCAAATGCTGATGGAGAATTAGGGGAGCAAATTAATTAATGTGCAAGCACCAAGTAGGGATGACAATTTGTGGAAATTGTGAATATTTTAAGTAAGTTAATGCTGACTAGGCGGTGATATGGTGGGTTAATTGATAATTAGGCAACGATTTTGACAGTCCAACATGACAGTCAACACTTGGCATTGGCCAATTAAGTTATTATTTGTGATATTGTGTGCCACGATATTAATTATTGAACAGATTAGCCATGATGTTAAAGAAGGAAAAAGTTCATGTCATATGGAAGTATCAATCCTATTAAATAATGTTATATGAATTGATTAAAAACTATGAACTGAATTATATTACACCAACATAGTATAAAAATATGAGATCAATTACTGATGAAAGTTGACTATTTTTTTTCATTAACCACGTGTATTATATATGAAAGAAAAATATTAGGTTATTTTACCATGGATACAGCAGCAAAATGGTATCATCTATTGGGATTCACAGGAGATGATGGTGTATTCAGTCAGGAAAGTGTGGGAAACGCTACGCAGGAGGGCTCCCATTGTCCATTGGCATAAGCTTATTTGGAACAGGTACTGTCCTCTACGATTTAGTTTGCTCTCTTGGTTGGTAATGCGAAATGCTATCACCACTAGAGATAAGCTGCTGAAATGGGGGGAAATCAAAGATGATGCTTGTCCGCTTTGTGGTATTGGTGTAGAAGATCGTGAGCATTTGTTTCTCTGCTGTAGTTTTTCTAGAAGGCTTTATGAGCTGCTGCACTTTCCTCGTTTGAATTTTCATGACTGGGATGCAATGATACAATTTATTACAGTGGCAATTCGCAGAGACACTTACTCTGGGCAGTGGCATGCGCTTCTTTGGTGTATCACAGTGTCCTACATCTGGAAGGAACAATGCATAGTGGTTCATGGTACCCTATGTCAAAGTCCAGAGTTCATTGCTGATCTTATTCAAGCAGATCTAATGTTCATATCTCACAGGGATAGGGGGATTCGTGATGCTTTTACTCGTCTTGGATACTTATAGACTTTCTTTTGAGAATTGTAAGTAGTATATAGCGAGTGGAACTGAGAAGGGATTGTTTTAGTTGAGTTGTCTCTCTTGGAACTCTTATTTGGAGTTCCTATTTGTTGTATCGATTATCTTTTTCTGGAAATAAAAGCAAATGATTCAACTGGAAAAATATTAGGTTATTCAATTCATAAATTATTTAGAGTTTAATTTAAGTGTTCAACTAGTTAGACTTATAATTGAGCTGAGCTCGTGAGCTGATTGATGTGTCAAACTCGAGTAGAGCTCATAAGCTCTTTAGCGAGTTAAGCTCTAGTTTGGTCAAAACTCGGGCCAGCTCCGCTCGTTAAGAAACAAGTCGAGCTCATTTACAGCTCTAGGTCCATCCACTCAATTACATTCCAGTCAAATTAATAAAGAAAGGTGAAAATGCCCATCATATAGGGGAAAAAAATTGTCATACCCCACAATCAAACATAATAAAATCCCCAATTTTAAAAGGCTTAATAGAGATCAAAAGAGTGTCAATGAACTACAAAGATAATTGGCTTTTACTCATATTCATAAACTTCTTAATTACTTGGTGAAAGCCAACAATCATAACTTCCGTTATAAGTACCTCGTAATCGTTCTGTAACAACCCGAGCGGATGACGTGTATAGATAGGCTAGTATAAATAGATACTCTTGTTAAGAGAAGGGTATCTTTGACCAATCTGTTAAACTGTAATCACATTACCCATTTAGCTAGTTATCAATAATATCAGAGTTCTCCTTTCGTCCCTATCCTCTACCTTTCCTTCTTCCTCGCCAGATTCCACCTTCAACGATCCTTACAAGTGGTATTCAGAGCCTGTAATCTGACAATGTCTACCACCACCACACGAATCCTTGTTTTGGAAACTCAAATGGCGGCCATCAAACAACATATGGACTCACGGCACCGGGATCTGAAGGCCTCCATTGCTGATCTTGCGGCTCCGACAAAGGCCTCCATCGCCGCTCTTACTGCTTCGTTGGAGCAACGGCGGGACGATTCTCCGGTTCCTTCTCCACCAAGCACAACGACGAGAACTCTGGGCCAGATTCCTTCTCCCCCTTTCCATTCTGTTTTTCCCATGTCTCCGGCCACTTCACCCCCACCACAGCAGAGTACCGGCGACAATCAATATCGCGCCTTCAACCGTCCACCACCATGACGGCCTTCCTTCGTCGTCTCCGAGCAAATTGGATCGATGGCGGATTATCAGGTTCTTTCTCCTCTGTCTTCACCGGCGATGGGAACCCTAATTCATTCGTCATGTCCTTCTCCTATGCGAATTTTTCGCCCAAGTTCTTCTTCCCTAACCCCATATTCGAGCTCCTTGGTCATTCTTGAATCTACATCTTCTCCTTTGCCTCTGAATTCAGCCGCAATCCCTAATTCTTCTAGTCCGCTGCCTTCTGTTTCGTCAGTTGATGTATACCCAATACAGTTGTTAGATTCTTCTCCTGTTGGTTCATCAACTTCGAAGCCTTCACTTTCATCTCGTCCTTCTCCTGCTCCTAATCACGAGGCACTCTTCATGGATACAAAGATTCACACCCGTAACTCGTTTCCTTCATCTTCTTTTCTACCTTCACCACCCCAAAAGCCTCCTACTCATTCTGCTGGAACCAATTTGTTACCCAAACTTCATACTATAGATTACTTGAATGAGGATCCTATTTCCATAGGTGCTCCAAAGAATGAATCTTTAGTTTCGAGCGTGGGTGGGAGTATAGCTGGCACTTTTGGTATTGGAGTTTGCTGTCCTGCACGGTTTTCCTCAGGATTTCCTAGTTGCCGCATCCAATTGAGTGGCTCTAAATGGGATTACGGGGTTCAACTCTGTCATGGTTATTGTGGGAATTGTGTGGTTTCTACAAGGAGGGGAAATTGTCCTTGCTTCAAGGAGCCATATAAGGACTATTGCTGTGATGTTACTCTGTATTCAAGGCAGTCTTCAAATTCTGGTGTTGTAATCTGTTCGGGTTACTCTTGGGTTTGCAAGTGGAGCGGCCATGCTCGTAGCTTGGAAGGACCCTATACTGTTTGGCTTCACGAAGCATTGGTGGTCAAGCAGCTTCTGGGCTTGATTAAGAGCCTGGCACAAGACTCCGGACAGGGTGAGTGTCGCTGTGAATGGAACTTGGAGGGAACTGAAGTTTGCCAGACCAAAGAGGCCATTCTTGCACTGTTTCGAAGTCAGGTGGACTTGGAAGACTCGGACTCTGAAGCCCAAATCCAAGAAACAGAGGAAAGGAATGTTCCTTCCGTTCGTGTGAAGTCCTATTACAGAAGGAATGCTCGTTTGATGAGCAATTTGTCTTGGTAGGGGACGAGTCAGTGTTGGGTTTATGGGAACCTGAAAATGGTGTGCCATTGGACTGGTCAGATGGACATGTTTGGGCTGTGGAACTAGATATACCAATTGGGAAGACAATCAAGTACAAGTTCATCCTGAAAGGTCCAGATGGGTCATTACGGTGGAAGCCAGACCCTGATCGAGTTCTTGAGCCATGGGAAACTCAGGGCATCGGCAGGTTTGGGACATGTTGTCAATGGTCATTATCTCCTCTTAAAGCTACTGCTCATGGGTGCTTGAATTCTGTGGTTCTACCTATCCTTCCTGGCGCATACCCATCCTTTCCAGTCTTGCACACAGCTTGAGGACAAGCTGTCTTTGAAGAGGGAGGGAGGGATGACGTGTATAGATAAGCTAGTATAAATAGCTACTCTTGTTAAGAGAAGGGTATCTTTGACCAATCTGTTAAACTGTAATCATATTACCCATTTAGCTAGTTATCAATAATATCAGAGTTCTCCTTTCGTCCATATCCTCTACCTTTCCTTCTTCCTCGCCAGATTTCACCTTCAACGATCCTTACACGTTCGTAGTCTGGAATTGTGCTAGGCCAGAAAGTTACTTTAGATTGAAGCAGCTCCTCAACTTTGGGAACAAAAAGCAGAGCCGGTCGCCGGAGTGAGACCGGAGTCCTCTGTAATTAAAGGGTGATTGGAGCCTGCTTTTTTGCCTTCTCCTAATTGGAATATCATTTGGGACTTTGGGCCCGGTCTGCGGTAATTTGATAGTAGGGATGGCAATTTTGCCCATACCCATGGGTTTCTTACTATCCAACCCAATTGGATTGGATATGAAATCCAAATATATGGATATGAGTAAAGTTTGATGGGTTTGTACCCATACCCATTTACTTTGGGTTGGGTTGGGTTTATAACAAATGGATTTGGGTTTGTACCCATGCCCAAATACAAATTACAGTTTGGTACCTAAACTTAATAGATATGCATATTTAGTACCTAAATTTAATTTTTTTGCATATAAGTCCTCAAAATATTGGTGGAAATTATGTTTTGGTACCTAAATTTTTTTTGGTCTTACATTTTGGTACCTAAAATTTTCAAGTTTTACAAATAAGTCCAATTTTTGCATGTGTAGTTAAAACACCCTCAAGTAAATGGATATCCATATCCAACCCAATACCCATTTAGATAATATCCATATCTAACCCAAACCCATATACAAAACCCAAACCCTACCCATAATAAATGGGTCTACTTGGGTTTGGGCAAAATTACCCATGACGGGTAAATTGCCATCCCTATTTGATAGTGGTTTATGTCTTTGTTGAGCTTTCGGGCCTGGCCCAACTCTTGTGTTATACATAGGGTTAATTGCATGACATGCCATTTAAGTTGTGGCTTGGTTGCACGTTAACCACTTAGATTTATTTAGTTGCAACTTAAACACTTAAGTTCAATTTTTGTTGCATCATTATCTTTTCCATTCAAAAACTTAACGGCAGGTATAAAAAAGTAATTTTACATGATACATGGACATTCCAACTCAGCTCTGGATTGTTGACTCACAGAAATTGGGTTAAACTTGAAAGAAAATCTCAGAAAATGAAAACTCAGTCGGAAAAGCAAAGTACTTCGGATAGATTGACATGGAGGGAAGAAAGATCAAAAGTTGCAGTACATTTGTAATAACAAGAATTAGTTTCTCTGCATTAAACTCAAAATAATAGTTTCTTGCAGAAGGCATCACCCCAGTAGACGGTAGACCTGTGTGATTCTTGCAGAAGGCATCACCCTAATTGCCCTAAACAGAGAACCGGACTACTAGCACCATAAATAGGATTAGAAATACAGAGTGTAATTATGGCTCCACTTCATTCGTATAAAGCATCCATGGTGTTGATCAGAAACAAAAAGAGGGTTCCTGTATTAATTGACCTTTGACTTCAGATGATAAATGTGGAGTCCATCGGATCAGCCAAGTAAACGCTATAGTTCAACGGATCAGCCCCACTTCAGTCGGGGTTAACGCCATCCCCACCGCCGTTGCCGCTTCCGTCCGATGTTAAATTGCGCGCAGAATCAGTCTCGGGAAGGTGAGAGTAACAGACTACGCGTCGTTGACGCGGAATCCGCTTCCGTTCTGGTATCGCGAAAGCTTAGACAGCTTGCTCCACCCCAGGAGCTTTACAGTCGCCTCCTCCGGTTCTTCGTAATCAACCTCGGTCGCCTCAGCAGCAAGATCGGCGGCCATCGGGAAACTTGTGCTCGACTTCCTTCGGCTTCACGTAGAGAGAGATAAGCTGGTGCTCTGTTTTTCGTGTATTGGAACAGGGGAGTTTGGCATTGGACACTATTTATTTTAACTTCTACAATGATTTGAGTTTTTTCTTTTCTTTCGATGCTTTTAATTTTATCATTGTTAAATTAGTATGAGATTATGTGAGACAGCAATCCAAAATTGAGCTGGAATGTGCATGTGGCATGTAAAATTACATTTTTCATACGGCCATTAAGTTAATGGATGGAAAAGATAACGGTGCAACAAAAATTGAACTTAAGTGTTTTAGTTGCAACTAAACAAATCTAAGTGGTTAACGTGCAACCAAACCAAAACTTAAGTGACATGAGATGCAATTAACCCGTTATACCTATTACGTGAAGCTGATGTCATCGATGGAAGAAAACAATTGTTGATGTTAGTTTAGTTGACATTTGTATCCGTCTAGTCAAAACGGTTTAATTATTATTACCGGCTTACCTTCTACAGTCCATAGATAAGACTTTAAAAAGTCAGAAACTTGTCAGAGAAGCATATACGGCATAAGCTAAAAACTAACAATAAGTTAAGAAGCTTACATAGATGGTGTTGACACCTATAATTAATTTGACCGGAATTAAATGTCACATTAATTAGTCTCGGCATTTAATTCAATACTGCGGGTAAAAAATGGTGTCGTTTGAGGTCGAGCGGTATCGTGGAGAGTTAAAACGATACCGCGAAACAGAAAAATGGTACCGCAAGGAAGCTCAGCGGTATCGCGGCACTGGAAACGACACTGTTTACCAGAAAACAAGATAGGGGCCGCGCACGTAGTATTGGTTTTGGAAAAGGAGTTATTATTATTATTCCTTGTTGGAAGGGGAGAAGCGGTGCCGCATGGAGACAAGCGGCATCGCGGATAATTAAAACGGTACCGCGGATTTAAAAATGATGTCGCGAGACCCTTGATAAGCGGTACCGATTAATTAAAAATCATATCGGGTAAGTGAAGGGCCCAAATTCCGCCAAGCCCAATGCAAGTGCAAACTCTCGGCGGTTCAATAAATGGGTATTTTTTGACTATGTTAGCGGTGTCGTTTAATTAAGAACGGTATCGCGAGTAAGGCCAATGATACCGCTGTATTAGCAAATGACAATGTTTAAAATAAAAAACAATGTTGCGAAAGGAAAAGCAAATGGAGCCATTTTAGCGCTAATGATGTCGTTGGTCAACACACGAGTTTGACTAGTGATGGCCGGATTAATTAATTAATATTTTTAATGATTATTTAGGACGGTGTCGTTTAGTTTAAAAACGATGCCGCAAGAGGAAAGAAACGACACCGCGGATTAGAATTCGATACCGCGAGTAGGCCCAACGATGCTGCAATAGTTAAAACGACAGTGTTAAAGTTAAAACAGTGCATCGAAGCTCAAAGCTCAACGACATCGCGGGACTAGAAAACGATGTTGGTTAATTAAGAACGGCGCTCAGGGGCGAGAGTTTAACGCCGAGTTAACAATGAGGGTTGGTTTAATTAATTAGTATTTTATAATTATTTTAGACGGTGTCATTTAGTTGAATATGACGCCGCAGAAGGTAAAAACAACACTGCGGTACTAGGAAAGAAACGACATTGTTTAGTCAAAGACAATGTTGCAAGAGTTTAACAATGTCGTGAAAGTGATGTTGTTTTTCCCAAAACAAGGTCGCGAGCTCGACGACGTTGATGAGCTTTAGTTGAGTGTTGAGAAACTCAACAACACCATGAATTCAATAAAGTTGGGCATCAATGGTGGTAATTCGAAGATGCCGGGATACTAAGAGCTACGTTGTTTAGAGAGCAATGTTGTAAGCCATGAGTCACCATCGAAAGTGACATTGATATTGTGAGTGCATCGATGTTGCAAGGCTGGGAGCTCAGCGTTGAGGAGTCGGGGTGGATCATCGAAGCCGGGTGGATAACTACAAGGGTGGCTCAATGTCTTTTTGCCAAGTTGCTGCGTAGCAGAGCGGTTTCACACTCGTGGGAGTTACCAACAAGGAGGAAGTTACCCGCACGATTGACAGGAATGAAGAATGTGGTAGACAAAGGCGCGAAGGCAGTTACTACGACTACGGGGACAAGAGTGGGTTATAAAGATCGGGAAGAGAGAGAAGCTCAGGACGGCAAAATCAAATCACAAACTGCACCGTCGCAGAATCTACCTTTTTCTCTCTAGTTTCGTAGAACCGCTCTGTCAAAGAACTCCTTTGCAGAGTCGTAGATCGTAGCTTGTAGTTGTAGTCGCGACCCTCTCTAGAGGAACCTCCATAGGAGTAGAGGTAATGTAACTAAGAACACTCCCGGTTTGGTTTCTCATTTCTCGTTGAACACCCTCGTTCGAACGTAGTTTGGAGAGGTGGTGAACCGAGTAACGATTGTCTTGGTTAGAAGTCAAAGGTGCATCGATTAAATCAACATCGCCGACGCCGGCGGTGGATATTTGACGGTCGTCTTGGTTTCTGTTTAATCGATTAAATCAATGGTGCCGATGACTCGCTATGACACAACACCTAACAATGGCCAAGTGTAACCAATGAAAGGGACTGCAGTATAGTGGCTCAAGTAATAAATATCGAATCCACGGGTCTCTAGAGTTACTATTACTCAGCTTCAGTTTATTATTTAGCAAACCGGATTAATAAGGAAGAACTACAACTACTCTAGCAAACTACAGTTAAAGTTAATCTAATTACAGGTTGGGAACTCACTTAGGTACGAATCTCCCTAGCCACTAGCCAGATTAATGATTGATGATCTCTAACCTGTTTCACTTTCATTCATAATGCGGAGAATCCTTGACTAGATCTTGAGTCTCGACTAAAGGAACAAGGCCCTCTTGAGTCAATTGCCTAGAGGGACGTATCCTTCTCTAGAACAACCGATCAAGGCGTTCTGAACTAGATTCCCTCTATCGAATGAGGTTCTCAATCAATACAAAGCAGTGAATCAACCCTCGACTAAAGCAATCGATCCAATACTATCAATCTATGGTGCTCTATTGACCTAATCAGGTATTCGCTCTCATAGGATCAAAGCAGAATCAATAATCTCGACTAAAGCAGAATTGAATCATGAAAACATGCATAGATTGAAGATGAACTCAAGATTATCAAGTAAAAGTACTCATACAATCATCCAATCAAACAAACATGGCTAGGGTTCCTCAAAACCTAAGTGAAGGGAAGTTACTCCATAGAGAAGAGAGAGACTGCAGTAAGAATCTTCAGATGATCAGTCTTCAAGTCCGGGCTTGTTCCTCGAGCTTCCAAGGCGAAGAAATCCTCCAATTCCACTCTTAGAATGCCCTCAAATCGCCCTCTCTTTATATGGTTCGTCCCTTGGGTGTTTGGGATCCAAAACCCAGCTCTCCCTCCCCTTTGGCTCGAATTTGGGTTAAAAACCCCGATTATGGGCAAAACACGGTCGAGGAGACGGCCGTGCTTTGGTTTTGCCCGCCCGTGTTTTGCCCTATGTTAAAAACACGCGCGCGTCGGCCTAAACTCGGTCGTGCCTAAATATGGGCACGACCGTGTTTTGATTTAGGCGCGCCCGTGTTTTTACTGCCGAACCTGTTCCCCTATATTCAATGCTTCGTTTCTCCCTCGTCCGGACTCCGAATCAGTCGTCGTTTGATCCCATACGCTTGTAGTCTCGTCCTCTTTCTTTTCATGACAAGCTTGCATGATTCTTTGTCCATAAAGTGAGGTATAAATCCATTCTTCTTCAGGTCATGCCCGAGTTTCTTCTCCCGAATCGCCAATTGATCTCTGATTGACTTGAAACTTGTGCCTATGCTTCACTTTATGTGCTAGGACCTGAAATGTGACAAATGAACACAAACTAGCGTAAAATAGGCCAAAGACGCGATAACTAAAGCTCAAACAATCAAGAAACAAAGGGGAAAACATGTGCAAATATCGAGTCATCAAATCCCCCCACACTTAAACATTTGCTTCTCCCCAAGCAAAACTAACTCAAACCAATGCAGCTCTCCAGACCTCTATAGCAACATACAACCCCGATCGTCGGTAGAGGATTTCCTAGATCATATAGCAGCTTACGAGGTCAACTGGTCTTCTAAGACGTTCTCTATCTCTCTCAATGCGAGTACAAGACTCAGCCAGGATCATGAGAAGAAGTAGAAGTAAGACAGTCATTTCATGGATAAAGGGACTCACACCATTCACAACCAAGGACTCATTGTACCGGGGTGCTCTTTCACTTCAATTCACCGTTGGAACCCCCTTTTTTCACTTTCAGTTTACTTTTCTTTTTTTGTTTCTTTTCATTCACTTGGCGGGGGTTCCAACTGCAGTCTTTTGCACGGTCGACCCTTATTAGACGAGCAAGAGCAATTTCTGTACATCTGGCGCTCGCGAGAGTACTTCTTTTAACTCATTTTCCTCAACTCGTGTGGAGGGTCAATGAAATTAAGGGGGGGGGGGTCGGAAACTCTATCCGTGCCCTTAAAAACACATCCTCAAATAGGCAAACCGTTCAACGGGTGAAAGTTTTACTTGTACTAGAGACAGCTTAGCTTCACCTTGTAGGAGTACCCCACTAAGGATTACTAAAATCTCTTCCAAAACCCGATTTTGTGCAATGAACAGTGCCACACACGTTGGGCTTACCCCATGCTTAAGATTTAATGATTTCGACATGGAGGACCAACTGCTTTTCATTTCCTACATGAGCACCCTGTTCGATACACGAGTCCAGAACACAATCCAAATAGAGTCACCATTACCACATGAATTCCACGGTCTTAGCTCCACTAATTCACAAAATCAACTGGCACAGTAGAGAGCTAGATAGGAAAAATCTTATACTTCAACATCCTCCATAGTGCTACACTACCTCCCTAGGTTGCACATTACTATAGAGACTGTCAATTCAAAGCATACTGAGCAGGGAATTTGCATGGAAACACGTACTTGGAGCCCTCAAATTTAAAAATTTGGACAATGGACTAGGCTCCAAGCACACAAACAGCCAAACATTCACCCGCATACATAATCAAACATCCCCCCACACTTAAGCACGACATTGTCCTCAATGGAGAAAAGATAAGGAGGGTAGAACGAAGTTACCAGATCAAGGGTGAATGATGGTGGACGAGGCAGGCAGTGCATTCCAGGAGGAGAGAGTAGTCAGAACACAAACACCACACAAAATCTCACAAAGGTTGAGTTATTGACTCTAAAATCAAAGAACAAAACTGACTCAACCGAAGAGAAATAGGGAAAGAAATGCAAACCGACTGGTTGGGTTGCCTCCCAACAAGTGCTTCTTTCACGTCGTGAGCCGGACGGTGGCTCCTAAGTTTCGGTCCACCCCAAAACCTCCTTGAAGTTGAGGTATCCGTCAATGAGGTGGAGTCTCAAGTCACGAGCATGTGGTATGACAGGTGATGGAAGCTCGTGCACTTGATGCAGATAACGTCTCCACCCTCGAGACCTCTTCTTCTCTTCTCTCGTCTCATTGCCCCAAACCAGATATAACAGCATCGATTGGCCACCATCGCGTCCACCAAGAGGGACCAATGTCGATGTGGCCTTGGTCTGGCAAAGGGACACTGCAAATGGGTCCTTGCTAAGCAGTTCCTCGAAGTTTGGTGGGGATATTACTTGCAACTCATGGTCGGTGCAAGTCTCTTCCACTTTAACTCCGTCC